>PVJI01018415.1:0-33433 GCA_004026765.1 Micronycteris hirsuta | reverse complement strand
GAAGTCTGTTTACTTTCAGAAGATGCCTGAATCACCAGTAGCAAATCTAAAGCAGCTCAAACATTTGCATTTTCAGCTGGGGAGTATCTCTCCATCAGTAGGACTGGTGGCTGTAGAAACCAGAGATGCCGCTTGATGTGAGAATTTAGCGCCATCTAGTGTTTGAGTTGGGGATCACAGAAATGATTTCTTTTTCTTTCTTTTTTAGCTATTGTGTTTTACAAGACTAATAAATCCAGTCGCACCATTAAAATATGCCAAGAAAATCACTATTTAAAAGGCCTATGAGTTCAGTTTTATGTGACACAAACACTTTGTAATATGTATACTCTCTCCTTAATTAGTTCCTCTGAAAACTTATATTAATTAACTAAGGGTTCTGTTAATTGGAATCTTTTGTTACTAGCTTAGAGTACCAGGGGCTTTTATCCTCCCCATGTCCAGCTGGTTCAGAAGGGCAGGCCCTGACCCTTAGAGCAGCTAATGTGGCACACTTAGTCGTTGACATAAATAGTAGCAGCCACCCATAACTGTGCATCCGTGCTTTATGTCATGCGTCAGGTCGAACACATTTTTTATCTCACTTAATCCTGACAATTATCCCAGGGAGTAAGAACAGCTGCCTTTGATTTGCTGATCAGTCACTGCAGCTGAGAAAGTTCCATTCATGTGTCCTGGGGTCACGCAGTAAGCGGTGAGACCACGATTCAGCTCCACACATGTCTGTCTCTGATGGCCGTTTTCTGCTGACTGGAAAAAAACCCCAACACCACCACTCCCCTTTCCGTAGTGATAAAAGTGGCATCCCATCATGTCCAAGGACACCACTGTACATCCTTCTACTGCGTATATAATACGAGTGGTTAAGAAATCGTGTTCTGAAGCCAGACTATCTGCTTTCAAATCCCAGCCACGCCACTTTCTATCTGTCTGACACAGGGAAAACTACTGAAGAACTCGGGGACTCACTTTCCCCTCACAAGCGGGGTTGATGCTAATGATAACATCCACTTCAGAGGGTTGCGTGAAGCTTAAAAGCGTCACTACATCTAAGGTGCTTAGAACAGCGCCCATCACAGAGTAAAGTACCTGTTACTTAAAAGTTGACTGTAAGGCAGCAGATTGAAAACGTGAGGCTTGTGAAATGAAGCACTACAGGGAGAGATGCAAGAGAGAGATTTGCAAAGAGAGGCTCAGTCCAGAGGCTCACCCGGCTGCCGCCACTCTGCAGAGAAAAGTCTTTCCCCAGGAGACGGCAGAGCTTCAAGATAGTCTTGAAAAGTAGAACCTGACCAAAAAGGCAACTTCCCATCACTGCCAGAAGAGGGCAGTGTGGCGCAGAGGACAGAGGGAAGGTCAGTCCAGGAGCGGCAGGTTCTAGTGCAGGCAGCTGGGAAAGAGCCATGGTCTGTAAAATAAGCTTGGCCCAGTTTTTCTGGGAGGCCCCTTCTAGCTCTGAGGTTCCGCAATCCTGTCAGGAGAGAATTGGAATGAATTAGCCAAGAACTCCAAGTAAGTTTATGTAAATAAGAAACCAGAAGTGGGAGAGAGGTGGGCGTGCAGGGGAATGAAGTTAGATAAGGGGTGTGGATGCAGCTGGGAGGTCTCGTTTGTGGGGACTCAAATATCTCTAAGTGAATCCAGCATGGGGAAAATGCCTCAAAACATCTCTCTTAGGGCCACGTGCTCGGGTCGGGCAGCATGTCAAACCACCTCAAGTAGTTCGGAATCCACCATTATAGTCTGTCCCTGCCCTTGTTGGGACAAATGCTTAATCCCAAAGAAACAATTAAAGTCATAAACACCACACTGGCAGTTTGCCCACCTCGGCATTTTATAACAACAAAGCCTGTATTTTTTTCCTTGGTAGAGATTCCTTCCTGAAATGGCTTGATGCAGAGCCTGTGGTGGCCGCGGGGTGCCTCTTGGCAGAGATAAAAAGTGAAGTCAGCAGGCAAAACCCTTTCTGGCTCATCCCGGCTCCACTGAACTGCCTGGCTGTGCTTTAGAAGCCCCATTGGGGTCCTGGGGGTCACCCAGTGACATTGGGAAGGGTCTTTTTCCATTGGAGTCATTTGAATGGTTGCCCCAGGAGTCAGAGACAATGACATTATGTCTTACGAGACCACTAAGGGTCTAGCTTGTCACTAAGAGACGAATGGGTATTTGGGGTGGTTTGTGGGTATATGCATCTCCACTGGGGCCTCCAATTCTGCCAGACTCACCCCAAAGCCAGCCGCAAAAGGATAAACTCTGGGCAGGTGACCCCTGTTAGGAGCTTCCTACCACTCTTCCCACTTTCCAGCCTGGTCCTGCATCCCTGGGCTGTGGACTGCTTCTCTCACTTCCTATTACTACCCTTGGATTTCTTGGGGGCAAGAGAGCCTAGTGGCTTGAACACCACCTCTGGAGCTGGAATGTCTGGGTGTGTGACTCAGGTTAAATTACTTCTCATTGCCTCAGTTCCTCACCTGTAAATGGGGTGAATATCATAGTAGCTCCTGAGTTATTTGTTAGGACTAAAGTGGTTGGTGCATTATAAACAGGCCCACGATAAAGATTTTGTTGAAAACATACATTCATGTCTGTTATAGAGACTAATGTAGGCAAATAAAAAATCCCGAAAAAAAGTACATTAAAAATTATTATTTCTACTTCTGTGCCTGGCGACGGTGGAAAACAGGCACTGCATTTGCCCACCTGCCTGAAAGAACCAAATACTAAGCACATAACAAGTGCTCATTAAAAGTCAGCTGATGTCATCGCACAGCACATGTGCGAAGTATGTCACATGACTAGTCTCATTGCACCACTGAGGACTTTGAGGCTCAGAGTTTACCCGACTTGATCAAGGTCAGTTAACAAGTCAGGGGCAGGGTCAAGGTCCAGACTTTCTACAGCACAGGTGGCAAACCCAAGGCCCGGGGGCCGAATCCGACCCTCCACCTTGTTTTATCCAGCCGGGAGCCTTGTTTCTACCTGGCGGCAGTGCTGAGGTCCTTGCCCCTAGTTAAGGAGTCGTTACATTTATACAGTCCTAAATTACATTTGGCCCTTTGAAGGCAACTACGAGGCTGATGCGGCTCCTGATGAAAACGAGTCTGATGCCCCTGCTCTAGAGCTTGTGTTCTGGACCACTGTGCAATTCTGCTGGAGCCTGCAGCTAAGTGCCCAATAATATTTGTCGAAGGAATGGCCCGACCACCCGGAATGAGACATGTCCCATCCTACCCCTCATCCCCTCGGTCTTCGGCCTCCTCTCTTCTGGCTCTGTCCACTCAAGTCTTGAACGTGTTCATCTCTTGCCTGTTCAGGAAAAACACAAAGAAACAACCCAAAAAAAAACCCAAAACAAAAAGCAAACTTCCTGTGCCTGTTCACCTTACGCCTCCACCCCACAGGCAAACTTCTCGAAGGAGTCACCTACGTTGTCACCTCTTCTTTGCTCTCAGCCCCCTCTATCTGCATTCCCCTCCGTGCAGTCAGATGGTTCCTGCAGAAGTCCCCAACGGTTCCCGAGACCCAGACCTCTACGTCCTTTGCCCCCCCAGCCCCCCCCGCAGCTACAGGCGCCCAGCCCTCCCTCGGCGTCCTCCTTACTTCACGCTTCTGGTTTTCTTCTCCCTTCCTTGGCCAACTCCTTGGGATCTGTGTGGGCTTCTCTCCTAGTCCAGACCCAGGGTCTTGGTCTCGGTTAGTCCTCCGCCCTTGCCCTTTCCTCCCTTCCCGGGTGATGCCTTCTGCTCCTGGGCTGTGCACGCCACCTCCACATGGCTGAGAACACCACCAAGGTTTCCTCTCCAGCGCAGACCCCTCTTCTGAGTTCTGGGCCCGCTCCGGGTTCATGCATATTTGACATTTCTTCCTGGATGTCTGAAGACCTCACAGCAGACTCTCCATTATTGGAACACCCTCTCTCCCGGGGGGTGGGGGGGGAAGAGACAGATATCCTCTCTTCCAGTTTTCAGCCAGTTGCAAACTCGCAGCCTCAAGCTCTTGCTCTTGAAGGTGCAGAGATAATCAGAGGTTATTTACCGTGACACTGAAGACATTGAGCATCCAGGGATGAGGTGGCCACTGTCCAGGGATGGTGATGGCCCTGGCAGCATCCCATGGATTGATTTCCCATGCACTTTGCTTCCCTGTGTCTGAATGTCTTCAGTGACTGGGCCTCGGCCCTCCGATGAGCCAGGGAGCTCCCCACGGTCCTTCCAGGCCGGGTGATTGTGTCGATACTGCCTAGACTTGTGACAGCGACAAGCTTATTAAGTTCATTGTGCTCCAAATGAGCTCATTTCCTGCCCCCGCTCTTCCTCCTTTCCTTCCACTGTCTCTCTTTCCCAGTCCCCTTTTCCTTCTTCACCACGTTCACCAACCCACCCTTCCTTCTTTACACAAGACCCCCTGTTCTTTGTTGTCACTATTTCTTGGACTGTGTTTTCAAAGCACACGGACTTAAAACGTGCCCGGCTGACTGGAGGGCCCTCCTGCAAGGCAGTTTCCAACAGGTGTGCCCCCTTGAGCCCAGAGCTCCCCCAGCCCCAGGCCCAGCCCCAGCCCCGGCCCTGGCTTTCATTTCTGCCCAGCTGCCTCCGCCCACCCCTTCTCTCTCCCCACCCACCCCCAGCCTTTGCTGAGCACCACATGGGGCTGCCTTTAGCAGGTGTGGCCCTGGTCACCCGTCTGGCTGCCAAAAACCACGCTCCTGGTGCCAGGCAAGAGCTCTCCACATGGGAGAAAGTTTATGGGACTTTTCCTTAGAAAAATCTGGAGCCTAGTGGTTTTAACTGTGGGGAGGGATCCTGAAAAAAATGTTTTGTGTGTGCACTTTCTTCAAGGAAGTTTCTCAGAAGCAAAGACAAATGACATTGCTTATGGAGAAAAAAAGAGAAGTGCAGGAAACCAACGATACGCAGGGTAATTGCAGAGGGCGGGTGAAGCGCAGAGGGTGGGAGATCGCTGCTGGGCTTTCCCTCAGCACTCTTCACATTGGATGCAAAATAGCCGCGGCCGTGCTAGATTCCTGTGGATGGTCCCATTTTGGTTTTTTTTTCTGGCCAGGATGGGGCTGGTTGAGATGAAATCTTTTGGTTCTGAGTAAGGATGGACTGCATAAGTGTTTGCTGGAAAGATAATTCCTGGGCCTTCTCCAGGCTGTGGCTATCCCGGGGAGCTGGGATTTGGAAGCTCCTGGATTAGTTTCTGAGATGCCTGGCTCTGGTCTAATGAAGATGCAGTGACCCTTGGCCCCTGGGGAATAAAGCCTCGTGTTTATCTTTCTCCCCTCTGCCAGAGCTGGAGCCACCTGCTGACCTGCCAAGTCGCTCACCTGCAATGTTAGCAGTGTAGGGACGTGAAAGCAAGCAGGCAGACAGCAGCTTTTCAAGAGCTCATGCTAAGCGGTCTTGGGTTGTTTTCCTACGGCTGCTGTAACCGATGACCACAAACTTAGTGCCTTCGAACAACACAGACATGTTCTCCTACAGTTCTGGAAGTTACAGCCCAGCAGCGGTCTCCCTGGGGCGAAATCACAGTCTTGGCAGGGCTGGTTCCTTCTGGAAGCTCTAGAGGAGAAACTGTTTCCTTGACTTTTCCACCTTCTGGAGGCCACCTGCCTTTCTTGGTCCATGGCCCCTTCCTCCGCCTTCAAAGCCAGCGCCATGGCATCTTCCAATATGCATAGCTTCGCTCCGACACCCTGTGTTCTTCATTGCCTTCCTTCCCTGACACTTTGCAGGACCCCTGTGATCACACTGGACTCGCCTAGATTACCTAGAATAATCTCCCCATCTCCGAGTCTTTCACTTGATCACGTTTGCAAAGTCCCTTTTTTTTTTTTTTACCATGTTAGGTCACATAGTCACAGGCTTCAGGGATTAGGGTGTAGACGTCTTTGGGTGACCCTTACTCTGTCTGCCACAGCCCTCAGTGAAAAGCAGCTCCTTAGGTCATGCAATGAGACCCAGAGGACAGAAGGGACTTGCTTTAAGTAGGAAAGCCAGTCACTGGTTGAGATGGGATTTGAATCCTAGTTAAGGACCCCCTGTCTTTTCATGATGCTAGGATTGGAGGCTGACCTTTGGAGGGTGGCTGGGGACCCCTGCAATGAAAATCTTAGCCAACTCACAGAGAAAGTGACGGGGTGGCCAAGCCCAGATGGTGTCGGAAAGATTGATTGAAAAAGTGATGGAAACTATATATTGAGCTCTAATTTGCGCGAAGACTCATCTCTCCCCTCTTACCCTAATAATCTTCATTGAGGGCAAGAGGGCTGGGCCTGATTATTTACAGCTGTGTCCTGGGGCCCCACGTGTGGTACGCCCTGATAAATACTTGTTGAATGAATGAATGAGAGTTGGTTAGGTGAACAAAAATGAAGGGGAGACATAGGAGGACTCTGGGCAGAGGGAAGAGCATTTGCAGAGGCACAGGGCTTTGAGAGAACAGGGGTCGGTGGGGGGTGGTCAGCCATGTGCTGTGACTGGAGTATCTGTGCCGCGGTGGGCGGGGCCAGCTCCCACATGCAGGGCCGGTCTGCCAACCCAAAGAGCATGCAGTTTCCCCTGACGACAGAGATGGAAAACCACTGCGGGAGTCTGGGCAGGGACGTGCATTGTCAGATTCTCATGTTTTATAGGCCACTTTTGTTATGTATGAAGCATGGACCAGCCCAGGGTGAGTGAGACGGGAGGCAGGATAACAGGTGGGAGGGGGTTGCACTGTCCCAGTAAGGGGTAAGCCTGGATAATTTGTTTAGTCTGAAGATGTTGCCAGTGATTTTTGGGTGGTTCCTGTAATTTATACTTTTATACATCTACAGGGACCAGTACAAATAACGCCCCTTTTTATTACAAAATCATAAGCATGTAACTCTGTAACATAACTATATCACACTGAAGCACACCATGTGACATTCTTGGTGAAACGTTCAAATTGCTCTCCATCTCGTGCGAGATATTCACGTGCCCTACCCACCACACTCAAACAGGCGTTACTCCTGCCGGACCCTATATGTTGGGTCTTTGGTCCCACTGGCTGCCTTGCTGTTTGCAGTGGACGTCAGGGTCCTGCCCATGGTCCCTGTCTGTCCCCATCCTACTTCAGGCCTGAGGCACCTGGCAGGGACCGGCGGCAGCAGCTCTGCCTGCTGGCTTGCCTGTGAGTTAATGCCTGGGGAGCAGCCTCAGCCAGCAGAGCCAGTGTGGGCAGATAAACAGCCCAGCCTCCTCACACCCCAGGGGAACAGCCCGGAGACCTGTTCCACACCATCTCCCAGATGCCCCCAGGGTAACTGCCCCTGAAGGAACCACCTTATAATGGCTCCCTCCCCTTCCCTGTCTCACATCCTCATTCCCTTCCCAGTGTTTCTGGGATCCACTGCGAAATAAATTCCTTATATTCAAATCTTCGTCTCAGGGTCTGCTTCCGGGGGCTTTCACCCTAAGAGCCTGATCCTCATACCTCATGCACACTCCGGTTTGGGGGGCTTGGAATGTGCTGTCCCTGGCTTCCTCTCCCTGAAGTTTCACTCCTTTGACTCCTCAGCTTTCTCCTGAGATCTCACCTTCTTTATCAATCAGGATGGGTTAGTCATGCTGAAGTAACAAACAGGCCCTCATTTCAGTGGCTTAACCAACAATGATTTATTTGTCCTCCTGCCACTTGCCCACTGGACGTTAGTAGTGGTGGGGGCGGGCTTTGCTCATTAGAGCCCCTGGGGACCCGGGCTGATGGGCGCTCCACGGCAACGTGGATCCCACCGTCTGCACAGCGTGATGTGGGCCGTGGAGAAGCGGTGCTTCTCCCTTCTGCTCCTAGGCCAGGGCGGATGACTGGCTGCACCTGACAGGGACCAACAGCTCCAGGGACTCCTGCCTGTGACGACTGGAGCCCCACAGCTGCTGGCCATGTTCTGTGTCTGGAGCCAGGGGCTCGTTACCTGGCCACGGGCTCTTGGAGAAACTTTGTGGAGCTGAACACTTAGGATTTGTTCACTTTTCCTAATGTGTATGATGCTTCACTAAAAAGCTAAAAAAATTGCACTCTGGTACTGGCTCTGCCTTCCCTAGATTTCCTCTACGGCATTTATCCCATCTCCCCGACTACGGAGTGAGCAACTTTCTTTTATTTGGAATGCCAGCTCCTGAAGGAGAGAGGGCATTTTCAATTTCCTTTTTCATCCAGTCTTTCACTGCTGTTTGCCCAGGTTCTGGCATATAGTAGACACTCAATGTACACCTATTAAGTAAATGAGTGTCTGGAACCAGATATAATATTCAAAATAGGTCATGACTGGAAGGCAGAAGCGTGCTCCAGTTGGGATGGGCCCTCAGCATGAACAGCCGGAGCCGCCCTACTGGGCATCCTGGCTGCGTATGAGCCCTGATGGGGACTCTCAATGTAGCCTTAGAAAGTCTTATTCTCACCTTTTAGACGAGGAGTAACCACGATCTGGCAACAGGCAATTGCCAGGGCTGATGTTGCTGCAATTAGCAGAGGGAAGGGGAACTCACACCTACTTAGCATTTAACCTTGTTCAGGTCCTGGGCTGGGCCATTTATGGTTATTATTTAATTTAACTTTGTGGCCTGGCATTATTTTATTTCACAAGAATCCAAATTGCCTACCCCAACATTTTTCTTTCCCTCTGGGCCTCTCTTTTCCTCCCTGTGCCCACTTTAGAAACCCACCTGGCAGGTAAAAAGGTGCTCCTGGGACCTCGGCAGCTGATTGGAACCAGGTTAGGAAAAGTGGGCTGCTGTGCGGTCTGGCTGGGACCAGCACCTGCAAAAAAACCACGAAACGCAAACCTGGAGAGGCCTCTGTGAGCCTGTCTTCTCTCTGGATTCACACCGCATCTTTCTCGGGGCTGCCTGGCTGGCCCAGGGGTGTGTAAATAACAGCAGAGAAGTTGTTATTCTTTCAACTTATTATTATTAGTGTTTTTACTGAAGTAGCGGCTCAAGAATATGAAGTTTGCTTTTTATGAATTTGGGCTTCTTTGGGACCAGACTTTGGGTCTGGCTCAGAAACTAACTCTGGCTCGGAACTTCGCAGATCCGACACACTCAGCTCCTCCTTCATTTGCTCACTGGACTCCTCAGTATCCTGGGAAGTCAGTCCAAGAACTGGGCAGGGTTTGGGTTCTCTGAGGCTTTTTAAAAGGGATCGTTGGTGGTGATGGCCCCAGAAAAGAGTAGGGACTTCAGAATCTAGAGCTGTGACGACTCTTACCTGGGAGGATCATTTCATTTCTGTGTTTCTGCCCCACCCTCACAGGGCACCAGACCTGAAAATAAATTCCTTCAGACACTCAATCCATCAACAAATATTAGTGGGCATCTTCCCCTGCTCCAGGCACAGGACCTGGAGCTGAGGGGGCGGGGAAGCACTGAACAGACAGATGTATGTTTACCCATCATTCATTCCATGATTATTTACTGAGTGCACACTGAGGACCAGAACCCGTGTTGAGTGCAGAGAACCAGAGGCATGTTCTCTGCCTTGTAACCCAGTCAGACAGATGTAGGTTCAAATCCCAGATCTGCCCTCTAGGAGCTGGGTACCTTGGGCAAGTTGATCCACGTCTCTGCGTTTTAGTTTCCATGCCTATAAAATAAGTATAATAGTAGTGCCTATCTTATAGGGCTGTTGTTATTAAGTGACCTAAATGTTAGACCTTTGAAATAGTATCTGGCAGGTGTTCAATTAATGTTAGCTATTGATAATATTAATACTAATAACTACTTTATTCTATTCTTAATCTAGTCAGGGAGACCAATAGGCCAAATCTCATTATGTGATCAAATCTGTAGTGAATGAAGGGTTATGGAAACATAGAGAAGAGAACAATAAATTCTTCTAATGGAATAAGACTAAGCTTCATATGAAAGGGATTTGGGGGAGTAGTATGGAGGGGCAGGAAGCACTGGGGAAGGAGAACCAGCAAATGGAACAACGTGAGCAAAGGCACCGGTGTCTGGGACTCCAGGTGTGTGAAGGAGACCGAGAAACCTGGATAAGGAGACCCAGGAGGTAAGACGCACCAACCTCATGACAGTCACATAAAATCTGGAGCCAGCCCGTCCTGAGTTTGAATCCTCGTTCTACCTCTTACCACCTCAATGTCTTCTGTTAAGTTATTGAACCTCTTTTGTCTGCTGCCAAAGGGTAGTTATTTTGCCTATGCCATGCAACCAGGTGTTCCAAGCCATGCGCGGGAAACGTGGATACGTGGAAATAACGTGGTAACGTGGGTCAGCCCTACACAGTGTGGAAGGGGACTGCATGAAGGTTTGAATACCAGGGGTAAGGGATTGCGGGGACCGTCTTGTAGGCTGGCTTCTACTATGTGCTCTTTAGACATGGAAGGTACGCAATAAAATATTTCCTATCTTCTGGAATTGAACTGATGGAAGGGATAGATTTTGAGTTGGATGTAGAAGGCTGGAGAGTAGATTAACCATTCAACAAGATGGGGAGGTAGGGACCGATCGTTTCTCTTTGCTTCTGCACCTCTAGTCACTATCATCACTGCTAACTGACATCATCACTGCTGTCAGTTGTCATTGTCATCGTCATCGTCATCGTCATCATCATCTTCATCGTCATTCTTGAGATGTCCTAGACTTCTTCACAGGAGTTTACAATCTGTGATTTTAAAGACAGCAACAGAGGTATATGAAGGCTGCACACATATAAAGTTAAACCTACACTGTCCGATGCAAAGCAGAGGCTGTTCGGGAGGAGTGGAATGGGTGAATAGTGGGTCATGGCAAAGAGCCACTTATTCACCCTTTAGAAAGCCAGTGTCTACTGAGGCCGAGCGAAGGAGGGACTAGCTACCCTGAGGGCGGTGAGGGGAAGATCTTAGCAACTGAAGTGGGGTGGCCCCCAACATGCTTGCTATATGTTCTCTTGGCACTCCGAATTTGTAATGTCTTCTGTAACAGGATGTTAGAGTTGACTTCTGCTGTTTTGGCACAGTACCCAAGGACTGAGACCATCTGCGCAGTACATGCTAAGAGGTTGTGAAATCGGCTTTTATTTGAAAAATTCTTAGCTCATCACGCACATGGAGGACATACGACAGGGTGTGGTGGGAACCCACCGGAGAGACTGGAGAGCCAGCAGTGAGAGCGGGGACGGGAGGGCGTGCTTCTCTCTGCTTCCTCCAAGCCAAGGGAGGAGGACTTCTCAGAATCATCTGGAAAACTCCCTGGCATTGAAGGGTCTTCGTGACTGGTGCACAGTTCATGCCGGGAGGGTCGAAAGACAGAGGCTGCCTGGTGCTGCCCTGACAAGAGAGCAGAGGAAGGGCCATGCTGGTGTGAGCCAGCCTCCCGATCGCACGGAGGCCTGGATATGGTTCCAGGAAGGGCGAACCAGACTTGAGTCATTCTGAAAGAAGCCCCCGCCCAAGAGGTCCTTTTTGAGGCACAGGTGACCTCAGCAGAGAGTGTCTGAATAGGACAGGTGAGCAGAAGTGAGAAGTTGAGAAGTCAGTGGGAAGGAGCCCTTTTGGGAGGCAGACCCAGCATTTGGACATCTCTCATGACTGACGACGTTTGACTAGTACAGCAACCCTGCCTCCACTAGACTTTCTCACCTCATTTACTTCTCCCGTCTCCCCTCCCTGCTCTCTGGACTCCTGACTCTGGCCCAGAGGGGCCCAAGTTGGAGAGAAGGGCGAGAAGTAGCGAAGGAGCCCACACTGTCCCCTTCCCTGCAGCTGTGCCTCAGCCAGTTCCAAGCTGAGGGTGGGGAAGACATTTTTAACTGAATAAGGGATTGCAGCTTTGCCATTGAACCAAATGGGACTTTACAACTGACCTGAAATGTGAGGCTGTTCTTTGATCTCTAAGAGTGGCCAGAATAGCTAGCTATAGGATCCATCTAAGACACCTAAGATTTCCAGGGACTAGGAAGGTGGGAACAGGCTTGAAAAGGCAGTGATGAGAAAATAAAATTGCTTTCTGCTGAGTCCAGTTCATTCAGTAAACTGGTTACATCTCCGAAGTTGTTCTTTTTGCTGCACTGTAAGCTTCCTGAGGGCAAGGTCTTGTGATAGTCTTGTTTACCACGGGGCTGCTAGCCCCGAGAACAGCATAAGCTCATACACAGTAGGTACTCAGCCAAACTGTTTCATTGCACCGAGTTCAGTTAAAGGATTTGGAGAAGAGCTGGGCGAACCAAATGACAAGTCTAGTGATTTCACGGGAGAGAGAGAAAACACCTTTCCCCGCTGAAGAGTCCAGTGAAGAATGAACAATATCATAGCAAAGAGCATCGCGTTCCAAGCTCTGGGTTCTAGTCCTGGCTCTGCTCCCAGGAGGCTGGTCTCGTAGGGCCCGTCTCCGGAACGCTGGGCTTCCAATTTCCGGTCTGGAAAACAAAGTTCAGCGGGATCAATAAGTGGGTTCCAATCAATGCTGTGTGTGAGCATCATCTGGGTTTCCTGCGAACACAGATTCTTGGCTGTGCGGTCAATCACGGATCCCCATCCTGGTTGGGGTGGCGGTATCTACAAGAGAACCTCAGATTCTGCAGGGCTTCCGAGGTAATTCCGATGTAAAAGTCAGCCTAGAAACCACCAGTTAAGGTAATTTTTAAGGTCTGTTCAAACTTTAAAATCGCTTTCCTTATACGAAAAACGGAATAACCTGAGTACCCGCCCCATAGGTCGATGTGAGGATTAGATGAAGTAACACGTGTTAAGGGTTGAGAGCAGCTCCTGGCACATGCTACCTACTCAGTAAATACTATCTCATAAATAACAAAAATAGCTATTTTCCAGTGGAGTAGAATTGTCAACTCTAAAATTGGTTTTAAACCCACAAATATAATGCCAAATCTTTTCTTGTTTTCCTTTTATTTTCTTACACGCTTCTAGCCCGGGCCATGCCCTTTCTCCTTCTCATGTGTTTGCAATTATTTTCTCTTTAAAATGTTTTCTTATCCCATTCCACCCACATCCCACACTTGCAGTTGCATTTCCCTTACACTGAAATCATGGACATTTTTCACTAATTTCCTAGTTCTCAGGGCAATCTTCCACAAATTCCTCCGCCCCAGTGTCCCTGCAATGAAATGTCTTAGAAAGTCCCTGGCGTGCAAGGCAAGTTTTCTGCAAGTTGCAGAGCGAGTTGAACGAGGACCTAGGGCTGTGGATCCTTCAGCTTCATGGTCAAGGCCTGATGGACAGAGGGGTTGCTGTTGTCCTGGGCAATGTTGATCTTGGTCATGCTCAGCTTCCCGGCTGGTTTTCATTGCATCCTGACTTGGCCAAAGCCAAACATTTTGTGCTGGGCCAGCAGTTGTGAAATCCACAGCAGATCCAGTGTTATTGTGTGTCTATTTTTAGACGCTGTGTCCTCGGGCCACAGAGAATGGGGGTTCTGTGGTATTTTGCTGCCTCTCTCGGGCCTTGCTGTCAGGGAGCTGACCTCATTTTTCACTCACCATCCGTAATTGACTGCAGAGCCATCTCTGGACTTCTCCAGAACCATCTCAGACTTTCTCCCCGCACCCTCTCATTACTGAGCTGTAAGTACACTGCCTGACTTCTTGGACGGAAATTGATTCTGGCCTGAGGCACTGCTCCAATACATTTTTCTATAGCTGCAAAGAATAGGCCAAAGGCCAGTATATCCTGAATCCCTGCAGGTCTCTCTTTTTTGATGAACTGTTAAGTAAGGGAATGATTAGAATTGGAGAGCGTGGGGTTGGGTAGGCTTATTCTAAGGTTTTTCAAACCCAGTACAAGGCAAGCGGTAGAAAGCGATGCTCTCATACTCTCTGTTCTCACCGAACCTGTACTGACGCTATTGCAGACTTAGCACACTGCACTGTTTGTTGCATGTGAATTTGTCTACATTCGCAAGTAGTTTATAAACTACCTTGGCCCAGGCACACGGTGGGAGCTCAGACACCAACTGTTGAATGAATTTTGAATAAGCCACCTGAGGACTGGCTCCCGCCCACCATTTCTTTCCAGTTTTACACAGGACTTGGAGATGGTAGGTGCTTTACCATGTTTGTGAATGAATGAACTTCAGCATCTACAACCTTGGAGTCTGACAGAGATGGTGTCAAATGCTGGCTCCGCAATCTTCTGGCCAACATCGATCAGTGTCCTTTCTGAGTCTCACATTCCTCATCTGCATGGCGGGGGTAATAGTATCTGTAACACAGAGCTTGTCCTGAGGGTTGGACGAGCTAATGTACTAGTTAATAGAGAAATGCAGTGAAGAGAGACCTTCAGAGAGTTGAGGTGACTCTGGAACAAAGGAAAACAGGGACAGTAGAGCCAGAGGGATGGGGGTAGGAAAAGAGGCAAGGCAAGGTGAGGGCCAGCGAGGGTATAGAAGTCCCCCAGTTCCCTTTACTGGTGTCCATTGGTGGCTGCCTAGTCCACTCTCTCTCTCTGGATCAGGCACTTAGAGGTCCAGCGGAAGAGACTGGTGAAGGCTCCTTCTTGGCTCCAATATCCCGCTTGGGGTACATAGATCCTCCCCTGACCCCACTGAGGGAGTCTGTGTTAGAGGTGGCTCTGGGACTGGAGGCAGGTCCCTGGGTCCAGTAGAATCCCAGGATATTGGGGGACTGAGCGCAAACCCAAATGCCCAGACCTGGAAGATCAGTCCTGGCCGCACGGATGTCCATGGGTGTTTCAGACTGTGACTTCTCCAAAATTTTAAGTGTCTATAATCAGTTTATACACTTAGGGCTCAAAACACGTTAGAGAAAGTATTGGCTGATCAGAAGTCTAGGCAGCAGAGCACGTGAAGACAGGGCACCGCTGCATGTTATTCTCAGGAGCGCTGCGAACAGGGGTGCAGAGTGAGGAGAGACACGGCACTTCCAAAACACCTTTAAACTTTCCCAGTTACCCAGGAAAATTCATGTAATAAAGGTTACGTCCATATGTGTGAAATCTATCTGTGTCTGACATCTTCTGGATGATTAGTAACCATTACTTTTTGTTCTCCTTTGTAGGACTAAAAACGGGTAAAATACAAAAACCACTCGGAATGAAAAGAAGGAGCCCCAAACCTGCAGTTCCAAATCTAAGTCTGTAAGTTCAAACAACGTTGCAGACTCATACTTTCTTGTGCTTGTTTCCAGGGCTCTGTCCGATCACCCCAAGTTAACTTCCTGTTTCCGCTGGATGCCTGCAAGAAACAAGCTCCAATATTGATTCTGGAGGACTTTCTCTTTCGCCCTATCACCCGGCTCCCTGGGCTGTGAAACATATTGTGCAAGTAAGTGAAGGGAACAGGACAGAGGACACTGAACGGTCTCTCTTCACTTGCCACAGGGGGTCTGCAGGGAGCAGCCGGGGTGCAGGTGAGAGCTCTGGGCTGGAGACCAGGAGGCCTGGGTCCTCGCTCTTGCTCTGCCACTGGTGACTGTGAGCAACTGACTTCACGAGTCAGGGCCTCAGCTTCCCCATCTGTCAATGGGATACGCTAACCACGTCACCTCCATAGTCTTGGCAGCAGAGCCTATTATTGTTCCAATTAGTCACCGCCTTTCTCACAAGAGGATTAAATCTCCCTGCCCGAGGCCACAGGGCTTTCAGTGCCTCCATTGATGTTGGGCTTGGCCACAGACTTGCTTTGGCCAGTGGAATGTGGGCAGACGTGACACAGCCACCACAGAGCAGAAGCTGTAAGAGCCCTCATGTGGCTCCGTTACTGTTCTGTTACTTGCTGCCATGAGACTAAGAGAGGAGCTGCCCCCCAGCCTGGGTCCTGGAGCCGGGAAGACACTTAGAATGAAGCCACAGAGCCAGAGTCAGTCTGCAGTCAGCAAGCAGTGTGAGTGAGAAATAAGCCTTTGTTGTGGGCCCATGGCAGCTTGGGGCTGTCTTTTACTTCAGCCTTACCTGGGACAGTGGGCTAGCACACTCCCAACTTTGAAGTTCTGGGTCTTCCTGCCTCCCCTGTGGGGTCCCCTTGATCGTTCCTCTCCCAGCAGATGGCATGCCTGTTCTAAAACCAGAGCTGGCTGTCCCCATCAGGGCTCTTTTAGTTGGAAGTTCCAGAGAGCCCAACTCAACAGGTACAAAAGCTTTTTAGTTTATTTAACTGAAAAGCCCAAAATTGATTTGGCCCAGCTTTATCCAGAGGTACAGTATTATCATCAGGACTCCATCGCTCTCCATCGCCTGGCTCTGCTTTCCCATTTTTGGCTTCATTCTCAGGCTTTGCATGCTAGCAAGATAGCTACTTTAGCTATTTTCTCTAGGTTTAAACCATTCTAGTCCAATCCAGCCTTAAAAAGATACCCTTTCACCAATAGTATTTACAAAAATCCCAATATTCACTCTGATTGGACCAACTTGGAAGTGTATCCACCCCTGAAACAATCTCTATGAAGCCACAAGGATAGCATTGTGATAGGTTTATCTCTAAATCAATCACTGCGGCTTGGGGAATTCTGTGCTCTGATTGGCCAGGTCTGGGTCACGTGCCCTTCCCCCTACCTCTAAAAGTTAGGGAGAGGTGGTTTGAAATCTGAGCTACTGTTTCCAGGAGAAAGGGGATAGATGTTGGAAGGGAAATTAGCAAGTAAGCATTATGCAGATTCTGTCACTTGCATGACATAAAAAAACCTTAAAGAGAAACAAAAATCAAAACAAATCCCAGGAACAAATCCCAACTCTTTGGTCTGGCCTGTGTTTACTTTGTTGACCTCATCTTCTTCCCCACCTCCAGGAAATCCTTCCTTCTTGGCCAACTTCTCTCTCTCAGAGGTCAGGAGAGGTGCCTTGAAGAAAAATAAAGACATGTCAAAACAGGGCTGGAAATATTGTGGTATATTTGAAATGTTTTGGTTAAATAATACTTTCAACACATGCGTCAAAGTTCAATGGTCATACCATCTCATTGGATGATTAGGACCAGAAGCCCAAATTTGGGGCCCTCCGCAGCCGCACCAGTTACAGAGTCTGGTGAAAAGCATGTACTTTTCCAAGTGCTGTTCCCTCAATCAAAACGCCTTTCTCCCGTCCCTTTCCTTTGCCGGTCTTAATTCATTCAAAGGATTGATGGCCTTTTTCTAGCAACCAGTTCTTCAAAACACCGTGCCTGCATTCCCTGGTCCAGGAGTCATTAGTCTTTTTATGCCCTGGACCCCATGGAAAGAAATGACATAGTAATACAGTAATATATGTTCTTCTTTACTAATGCAGTAAGTAATAATACCCAGTAGCAAGGTTAATAACTACTACCATGGTTTGGATGTATTGAGAATATTTGTGACAAAGTCACAGGGACCACTAATACCATGTGGCTTGTTGTCTCTACTCATAATGAAAAGACAGGCTTCATTTCCATTAGAGGTTAACAAAAATCAAGATAAAATTTTTGTTTGCCACGTTTCAGGAGACGTTGGTTTACAGAATGCAGGTTAACAACTCTGCGCTAGTCAGATTTAGATGCCCTTGACCTAAGATCTGGAAGCATTCTACGTGTCTCTGTATCATGACCCTTTTCCTCTTCTGCTATCAAAGCTGGACTGAGATACACGGGCACCAGAAGCCAGCCCACACCCTGCTCTTCCTCCTACTTGCAGGGGGGTGGGTGGTCGGGGAAGATGGAAAGGAGGTCGGCTCTCTGCTGGCAGCCTGAACCCTCAGCTCCAGCCCCCAGCCCAGTTCGGTGTCAGCCCAGGCTGACACACTTCACCCAGTAAATCTCCCGCCCTTCTCGGAGAGTGATCTAATGTTTCTAAACTGATCTTTCTCGAGCTTGACCCATGGAGGAGGTGCTAGAAGTTTCTTTCTTCAGAGGCAGTCTCTGCTTCCCCAGTGTCCATAAAATCTTCCCTAAAGAACCCAATGCCTGCCTTGCCTCCTTGACTGGGGGACTGGACAGGAAGGAAGGGTTTAATGAGATGCTAAAGATGGGCAGATTTTTCTTTACTTTCTTTGTTACAAATGTTTTACCCCCTCGAACAAGCGCTGGCTGGATGTCTTCCTTATCTGGCAGGATGGTAATCAATGACTGGTTACCTGTAAGTTATTGGGGGACAGTTCCCAGCATGCATTAGATAATCAATATTTTTGAAAGAAGAACTTCTGTGAACAAGGAATGGTTAATGAAGATTAAGCGCTCAAGAATGAGAATCTAAAATAGCTGATTCTTGCTCCGGCTCAGGCTTTGATTCAAGCATCTTTATTCATCAAACCAGTCTTTCCTCTTCCTGCCCTGTCCTCCTCCCACCCAATGCCATGTCCTAATGAAGTGGTTTGGCTTCATACCCTGGTACCAGGAAATGACACGAACCGCAGACCTCCCAAACGAACACCTGCTCCCTATATTTTTTGGGGAAAAGGATTGATGGACTCTATGGAGGGGCTGAGAATACATTCATTTAACAACCTCAGAGCGAAGAGAATGCTGGTTTTTATATATTTTCTTTTTACTCCCAACAGGTTAAGAAATGAAAAGGCTGTGCAGGTGGTATATACTCTTTTCACAGGCCCTTTTCCTCGGGCCCCGAGGGCTTCCAGCCCATTTGTACGTGTGGCAATTTGGTTCAGATTTAATTTGGCAACTCTTTTGATGTCTCACTTTTGCTTGTGGCCATCTACTGGTTTATTCCTGCAGCCACCTGGCTCGCCAGGTGATGTGGCTTTAGTTGTAAACGTGGTTTCATTGAGGTTTGGGGAGCTGCAGATTATGGGGTAGACCACAAGTCCTAGCAGGTTGCTGGTTTATTCCTCGTGATATTAAAAAAAAAAATTGGGAATAAGAGGCCTACTTTAAAAAGTTAAGAGATTTTACACTAAAAAAAAAATCCCTCTCTCCAGCCTCTTTTGGAAGACGGGAAGGCCTGGCAGCCCTGGATCTGCCTGCCGCCCCCGTTCCAGGGGCTGGCTGGTGTGGAGGGTGGCTGCCACACCTGCAGACGGCTTCGATCGTCCATTGCCCACAGTCATGTCCCGCCCTCTCCGTTTAAGACCTTTCAGGCTTCCCGATGCTTTTAAGATACAGACTGACATTCTTTCCGTGGCCTGCAAGGCCCACACAGCCTGACTCCTGCCCACGTCTCGCAGCTTGTGCCAGGAATAATAACAGCAACACATGCACAGTGCTAAACCTGCACCGGGCTCTTTTGATCCTCAGGGCAGCCCTGGGAGGGAGGTACTATTATTAGCCTCACTTTACAGGTGAGGAAAGTGAGGCACAGAGAAGTCAAGTAACTTGTCCAATGACACACAGTGAGGAAGAGTTGGGGCTGGGATTCAAACCCAGGCAGCTACCCTTTGGAGACTCTGCTCTTAATGACTCCCTCCCTTTGAGGTACAGTCACATGGTTCTCTCCCCGCACAGACTTTTACGGGTGCTATTTCCCCTACCTGGCATGCTTTCCTGCCCTTCCCCCCACTTCTCCACCACCTAATTTACCCTCATCCTTCAGTTCCAGCTCAAACACCATGTCGTCAGGGAAACCTCATAGTGTCTGAACCCCCAGAGCCCAGAGGTCCTTTCCTCTCTAGCAGTGTTCTCCAACAGGAGACTCTGTGAAGGGAAATGCTCTGGCTTCGTACTGAGCAGTATGGTAGCCACAGGCCACATTGGTTGCTGGGCACTTGGTTCAAGTGATTAAAGAACCAAGTTATTGCCCTGGCTGGTGTAGCTCAGTGGATTGAGTGCGGGCTGTGAACCAAAGGGTCGCCGATTCGATTTCCGGTCAGGGCACATGCCTGGGTTGCGGGCCAGGTTCCCAGTGGGGGCCACGTGAGAGGCAACCGCACATTGATGTTTCTCTCCCTCTCTTTCTCTCTCCCTTCCCTTCTGTCTAAAAGTAAATAAATAAAATCTAAAAATAAAAAAAAATAAAGAAAGAAAGAACCAAGTTATTCATTTTGTTTCATTTTACTTCAAAATTAAATGAAAATACCCACATGTGGCAGTGGCTGCCATCTTGAAAGGCACAACTTCAGAGCATTTGTCTCATGTTGGAACGATGCTCCCTCGCTCCTGTTGACGTTGTCTCGGTGTCCCAGTCACCGACCAGGAGCTCCCGCTCGGTCCCTGGCCCCGTCCGAGGTCGGTGCCTGCCATGTCCCGGATCCTGGCTGAATGGACAAACTAAAGCTTTTGTCTCCTTCAGGAAAGAATGTGCTAGAGACTGGCAGTCTGAAACCCCAGGGCAAGGGGTGACATTGAAACCCTGTGGACATTGGGGGCAGAGCTGCGTTTGAGCCCAGGCTGCAAGTGACAAGCTCTGTGAGTCTCAGTTTTTGTTCCTCAGAAAAATGGAAATGGTAATAGTTTCTGTCTCCAGAAGACTGTGGTGAGGAATAAATGAATAATCGTTGATAGTAACAGTTAAGATCTATCGTGAGTTTACCATGTCTTGTAAGAGTTTTCCAAGTACTATTTCACTTGATCCTCTCAGAGAGCTGAGGCGTGGCAGGGGGACATGTCGGGGGCATGGGGACATGTCGGGGGCACAGCGGTGCTGCCATGTTTGAGCTCATCTCTTTCCCTTCCCAGTGCTTGCTCTTCCCTGCGCTGCAGAGAGTCCGGCTCGCGGCAGGACTCCTAGCATGTTTAACTATTGTTCCCACCCCTAACTCTGCCCCCTCCTCCCCTCACCAGCTCCTCCCAGGTCCAGGAACAGCAAGGACACCCCCTGGTGTGTGAGCCCCTTTGGGTGGCCACTCCAGGCAGCTGGGGCCTTTGTAGGGTCCAGGTGGCTGAGCCCAGTAGAACGGGAGGATGCCTCCCTCCTGACGGCCCTGAAGACCCTGAGGCTTAGGGCTTGGCAGTGCACCAGGTTTCAGTGAATGGGCTGGTAACGCGGCCAGTCCCTCGGGTGCCCCTGCTGCTGCTCCCGACCTTACATGGCTCCACTGGTCACTGCGAGCTGGTCCTGCTGCGAAAGATCAGCCTTGCTACCCTCTGGCAGGCTCCCCAGAGACTCCTCTTTGCGGGGTTCAGACTCTGAGGCTGAGAAGTGGGTGGGGCAGAGGGGAGGGAGTGGAGTGAGAGGAGGAGTGGGGGGAGAAGGGGTGGGGGAATGGGCTTTGGGGGTGAGAGGTAAGCTCTGTCTGGGAAATGGGGCACTGGGGGATTTGTAACCTCTTGGGCAGCACTTTGCAACAAAACTAATGCTGAAAACACTAGCTAACACTTATCAGCACTTGAAGTTTGCCAAGCCATCTTCCATCCTTTTGCCCTTGACATAGGTTCTCTGATTGGATCCCGTTTGACAGATGAGGGAACTGAGGAACAAAGAGGCTGACTGACCAGCTCCGGATGTTCCACAGTGAGTGGTAGAGCCCGAGTTCCAGCACAAGCGGTCTGACTTTAGAACCTGGGTCTCTATGACATAATAAAGTCAGATGACCTCATCGCCTAAGTGCGTATTGGGAACTCCAGTGCATCCTGGTCATTTCCTAGCTGCCACGTCAGAAGTCGAGAGAGGAGGCATCTTGAGGGTTTGCTCAAGACCATACCTGTGAATAGAGGTAGAGCTGGTACGAACGCAGTCCCTGACTTCTACCTCAGGCACGTATTACAGAAAAATCAGGACACCACTATGCTAAAGCACCCAGAACTCCGCCTCCACGGAGACTTCCCCGGGGAACTTGGGTGAAGTTTCTGGAAGCATGTCCCAGCAGATGTCCTGTGAGGGAAGCGTCCACAGGGAGGTAGGTGTGGTCTGGGCAGTGTCTTGCAGAGCATCCCAGCATGCACTTGCTTCCTGAAGGCGAACATCAACTCTGTTACAGGGAGTTAGGGCATTGTTGGCACCAGTGGCACTTGCAGAGAGAGAGGGCTCAGGGCAGGATGACGGAGACAGAAATCAGTGGTGGGAGGGCGTCTGGCATGGGGGAAGGCCGTGGACTTCAGGGTTGGGCAGGCTTGGGTAGAGTCTGCCTGTCTTGCCTGTGTGATGTTGGGCAACCGACTGTCACCTCCTAGGGATGCCCCTGTCTCCCACGTGTGTGTGAGCCCGATGAAGTCAGAGAAACCCCTGACACACAGTGGTCCGCTTGGCCAGGGACAGCTGTTAACACTCTTCAGATAATTAGCAACCGCTCCAAAGGTGCTGGGGATGGATAGGTATTACTTACAGGCGTTTCTGAGACCAAAGACGTTTAGAAAGTGCTTAGTGGAGCAGGGACACCGTTTCTTTCTGCAGGACTCTCCTCAGTGCCTTCGGCTGATTTCTGTCTGACTCCGTCTCCAGTCAGCTTTCTTAGGGTTACCAATTCTTATTTTTTGTAAAGGGAAAAATACTTTTCCATTTATTTTTCAGAGCTGTCTCCCCTTTGTGTCCTCCAAGTCTTAAAGTACCTGAAACCTTTTGCAGTGCTTTGAAGGCTAACCAGTCAGGTGTCCTGAGCCAAAGGGACGGCGGTTGGTGCGTGTGGCACCCAGGTGTCGTGGAGGATGGAACCAGCACCGACTGAGTGAACGCTTACTCGGTGCTGGGTACTCTGCAGAAGGGATCCTACTTATTCCTCATGGAAGCCGTGTGTGAATTTACTGCCTGGGAAACTGAGGCTCAGAGAACTCCAATATTCCAGGCTACCCAGATAGCGATGGCCCTGCTGCGCTTAACACTCAGCTTCAGGCAGACTCCAAAATCCACGCTCTTGGAATAGTGAGGTGAGCATGAACTTCAGGGAGGCCAGAAAATGAAAAGTAACCAAGTGGAGAGGTGCGCAGGTCTCTGGGCAATAAAAGGACAACGAAGGGGCCCATGTGGGTTGGCCACGTGCTCGCTTGTGGCTGCAGTGCGAGGGCTGGGGAGGTAATTGAGTAAATGAAGAACAGGGTTCAGTTTCCTAGAGATTTTGACAAGCCAATAAAATGACAGTCTTCATCTAGATTAGAGGATGGAAAATGGGGGTAATTGGAAGAAACTGGCTATTTCTGCCTCCTTTGGCTGAGCCCTGGCAGACCCTACAAACGTTCCTTTTGGATCAATTGTGATTTTCCTGCCCTCTTTGTAGTCATTTGGTTTATTTATTTTTTTCGTAGTTTCTGAAAAATGGCTTTGAAGCCAGTTTCTGAGAAATGACTTTTTCACATTATACAGGGTTGCTTTAATAACTTATTATTGCTTATTGTTATTTGCAATAATTCCTTGAATATTAGAAATAAAATCTTTAGGGGACAAAACAGCTTGCCACTTCCCCATTTGGGACTAATGATTCTTTTTCATAAAAGAATGAAGTGGAACTTGGGAGCATTAAGTGCAAAGAGGGCAAAATGGAAAGCGGGCTTGAAGTCAAAGCATCTGGGCTCTAGTCCTAGTACAATTCGGACCAGAGGCACCGCCGAGCTGTGTGACCTTGGACAAGTTCCTTAACTTCTTTGGGTATCAATTTCCTCCTTTGTTAAATGAGGGAGTTGAACTGGGTCATCCCTGAGATGTCTTCCAAGCCTAATATTCCGTAACTATGAGCCTGTTGTGTGGGTACAGGATAAATAAGCAATAAAATAAATATACAATAAAAACCCAGGACTGCTGGTGAGATCAGGCTTGGGATGCTGGGCTTGGGGGGAACCTAGGGGGGTCTTTGGGAAGGTGAGATCTTCTACATAACCTCGATGATTAGGGGGGCTCCCCCAAACTCTGGGTCCTATGCCATAGTTTGTAAAGTGGCCACAGGAAGGCTTGCATCTCAGCCTGGCCACCGTGTTAGCTGAAGGACCCGGCCAAATGACATTTTCAGACTTTAAAACAGTGTCCCAGAGTTGGCGATACATTGCTGGTTCTGGTAATCTCTGGTATCAATCAACTCACAGGCGTTTTCCACCTCTAAGGTGGTTTCAAATCAGTTATTTTCTTAACCGGTAAAACTGAAGTAATAAAATGCACAGACTCGCAATGGGGGTTAAGTGAGATAATATGTGAATAGTGCCCTGAACATAGAAAACGGTAGGAAGGTGCTCAACAAACGCCTGTCTCCTGACTCTGTGTGTTTGGCTGCCAGCTCCTGTCCAATCCAAGCCCTTTTGCACCCGCCCCCCAATCCTTCTCCCTTGCAGGTGTCCCTGTTGTCCACCCGCTGTCTCCTTTGTCCCAGAGTAGCTGTCCCTTTCCCTGGCACCTGCCTGTCGGGCTGGCCATTTGGCACAGTCCGTTCTGCTGTTTTCCAGGTGTTTCAGTTCCATGTCTTTCTTGTCTGAGATGGGAACTCTGAAAGGGTTTCTTTTAAATAAAACAGAGTGTTTCCTTTTTATTATCCAAGTGATCCATACCTACAACTGCAAATCTGGAAAACAGAAGAGAAAAAAATTAAATTCTTATTAGTATAAAACTAACAGCCAAATACAGTTAGTGTAACCTCTTGGGTCACATTTTCTTGCAGTCTTTTTGTCCAGATGAAATGTGTTGGAACACAATTGCAACCATGTAATTTATATAACTGTGCACTTGGAGTTTTCCTATAACATTATAACAATCACTTAAGATATTATCACAAACTCTTCTTAAGTGTACTTAGTAAAGGGTATTTAATACAAGGTCTCTCCAGAAAGTAACCATCCACATAATATGAAAAACAGAGACTTTACTGAAGAAGATACAAGATACAAGAAACATTGTACACAGGACAATGACACCTCAGTCCCCTTCAAAGTAGGCACTTGGGATCTCGCACATTCTCCCAATCGCCATCAACTCCCCGTCATATTTTCCTGAATCTCGTCGGTGGTCTGAAATCTCTTCCCTTTCAAAGGTGATTTTAGTTTTGGGAAAAGCCAGAAGTCTCAGGGCATCAAATCTGGGCTGTAGGGGGCTGAGTCACCTGGGGATTTGATGTTTCACCAAAAAACTTCACGAGACGTGATGCCTGAGCAGGCACACCGTCATGTTGAAGCTGCCAATCACCAGTTGCCCAGAGCTGCGGCCTTCTGTATCATCTGCATAGTTTCTGGGGAGGAATGTTTAAGCTTAATGCAAAATTCGATATAGATTCATTGCTCCACTTGCTCAGTCGTTTTGAAGGCAATGGCCACACAGTACACATGCTCACTCAACGGCATCTACCACCCCCACTGACTAGTACAGTGAAGTCATCATTGTTCACGCATGCGCATTCCAGTCCACTCTCCTTGGCTGTCAGGTTACATGGATGTCGCACAAACTGTTCTCATTATATTAACGATGGCTGGACTTTTTCCGGACAGACATCATAGTCCATCAAGACGGGTGAGTTATCATTTCTTTAACTGTCACCTTTTGTTCATCAGAAGGATGTTTGCTGAGGGCCCAGGCTGCGTCAGGCATTATATGAAACCTTTGACACTTAGGTAGGCTGTGCCTGTTTTTATAATGGTATACATAGTCCTGGGACAAATAATTTTGTATATAATATCATTTTTCTTCAAGTTTGGGATTATCTTCTTAGGCTAGATTCTCAGAAGTTAGCAGCAGCTGACTGTGGTCAGTGGAACAGCCATAGGCCTCCACCTTTCCAAAGCCGGATGACCCCGGACAAGCCACGTACCCTCTCACACCTTTGCTTTCTCGTCTCTAAAATGTGGGCTCGAAAGGCTCCTCCCAGGATTTTGGTAAGGATTCGGTGGTGAGTGCTGGAATGAGGCCTGGCACGTAGTCAGCGATGAACAGCAGCCGTCACAACAAAACATATTATCAAGTTTGTGTAGCACTTCAGACGATCTATAGGCTTTTTCTCAAACTAGGTCAAGGTGTGTCTTGATTGCCCTTCTCAGCTGTCATCTCATTTCAGCTCACCGAGGGCCTGAGAAAGTCTCTAGTCCCTTCTCTCTCTTCATTTACCCAGGGACACCTCTCCGTGAGGCCTCAGGGAAGGACGTGGGCTAAGGTACAAAGAGAACCAATTACGTGCCCTCCTATACGGTCTCCGCAGCTGGCCTCCCTTGGAGCCCCATGTCTTCACCGTTAGGGACTTCTCTAGACTTTTTCTTTAATTTTTTTTTTTTTAGATTTTATTTATCTTCTAGAGAGAGGAGAAGGGAGGGAGAAAGAGAGGGAGGAACAGCAATGTATGGTTGCCTCTCACATGGCCCTCACTGGGGACCTGGCCTGCAACCCAGGCATGTGCCCTGACCGGGAATCGAACCGGGATCGTCTGGTTCTCAGCCCGCGCTCAATCCACTGCGCTACACCAGCCAGGGCGAGAGCAGCTCTGGACTTTTTACTGGAGGATGCAGTTTGAAATCTGTCTCTGCCCTGGAAGACCCTGGGATGGAACCTCTCTGAATCCAGCCTCCTCTGCTGGGGAAAGCCAGTGCGCCTTTCCCTGCAATCTCGGAAGCAGCCACAGGGGCGTGTGACAGCCCACCCTGTGTGGAGTCAGCCGAGACTGCATGGTCCCTTCACCTTACACTTCCTCTCCGCTCAGGCACGCGGCCCTCCACCGAGGTCCCGCTGATTTTCGCCTTCTGGGATTCTTCCCTGGTATTGCCAGGTCAGATTTTTGAAATGTAGGCCAACATATTTGGATTTCAAAAACGTATATAAAATAATCTCCCAAGTTTTACATGTTCTCAAAGTCTTATTTTTCCTTCAAGACGTTTCCCAGCTAACACTTCTACTGGGGAGCTGCCCCTGCCCCCAAGTCTCCTCGGCACCCCCACACCTTCTGCTTCTGTCCATCACCCACCTCCTCACCTTGCATCACTTCTCGTGGCTGCTTACATGCTCATCTCTCGCATTTGTCCCTCGGTTGTGTGAGGGTGGCCACCTGGCCTGAGTCATGTGCCTAGCACCGGGCCAGGTACATGGAGGTGCTCTATAGATATCGGCAATGAATGGATAAATCAGTGACCGATGAGCTAAAGCAGGAAGATGTTATGTTCTGATGTGGAACTTGCGAAGTCAAGACCAGGCCATTTAAAAAGAACGTTCCTCAAGCTGGCCGTAGCTGAGACAATTGGTGCCAGGCTGCTTGCCTAGTTTCTGCCCTATTATGGGGGTTAAGTGAACTGCCCTACAAAAGACCCCGGGGCGGGTCTGCTGCCATCCTTGAAAATCCCTAAGTGGGAATGGATTTACACTCCAACTCTGTAAAACAGCTACGCTCGTGCGTAAACACAAGGAAAAGGAACGGGATGCCAACGACATCAACTGTTAGCATAGCTGGGTATGGCGAAGTTCTTTCCATTAAAATTTTTATTGTGGTTATAATGAATAATATGCTTAGCTGGGAGTAATTTTGATAGTGAAAAATGCAGAAGGGTACAAAGGATACCATAACACACATTCCTGTAGCCACCGTTTTGAATTGTTGCTAATATTTTGTCCAAGTTCCCTCAAGTGTATTTATATGAATGAAAATTTAAAACTACAGATAAAGTTGGAATTCTCTTTTCCCTTCTTTCTCAGTCTACTTCCCCCCACCTCCTTCTTCTCCCCACTTACCCACCTCACATGCTGCAGGCATCCTGCGCTTAGTGAAGTTCCTTCCCATCTTTCCTTACACTTGGCAATGTTTTTGAACACAGAAATGAGAAAAATGTTACCTTTATACATCCAATCCATATTCTTTTAGATATCAAGATGAGAGGCCTCACTCAGTTTCAGGGACTAGAATATTCTCGTAGGCATCACTTGGACCGAGATGATGCTTCTCAGGGCAACGTTACATGTTCAGTGAGGTCATACGAGTCCAGCGTGGCCAGAGAAATGACGATAAATCTGAAGTTTACAACATGGTGGGCGCTTAAAATACGCAACCTCGTTTAAGCTTTCCAAAGTCTGTGCGGAAAGTGTTTGATCCCCATCTTCCAGATGAGGACACTGAGGTCTAGAGAGGTGACGAGATGTCCCAGACCACTCAGCTGACCATTAAGGCTGGATGTGAAGCCCGGTCTGTCTGACTTCAGCGCTCGGGCAGGTGAGAGAGAGCAGAGCGGCGCTGGGTGCAAACGGATTCAGGCTTACTCCTCGCATTAAACAGGGCTTCAAACTTCGGTGCTCTGTGGTTTTGGGGTTTTTTTTCACTCACTCATAATTTTTCTGAGAATTTCTCTTCTTAGGGTAACATTTTCCATCACCAAAGGTGCTTTGTTTTGGAAAAGGTTGAGTAAAAACAGCTCTATATTTCTTGCTTCCCAGAGAATGGAAAAGCACATGCTAGTCAGTTATGTTTTCAGTGGCTCCTTTAAGAAGCAGGACACAAACGGTCACATAAATTATCTCTCATTGGCTAATCATTTCAAATGCCATCCACAGTGGTTTCAAAAAATAGTTGGGAACGTGAGTTCAGAAACGGAGTAACTTTATTTTCCTTATAAAGTCTGTATCCTCTGCTTTAGAGAAATACATGTGCTTGTGATCTCTCAACTTGGAGTTATTTAACATTTTCCAAGGACCAGGAGACCTCCAGGTGCCTTTCGGGCATTCAAGTAGACACTACCTCTATCTATGGGATTTTTAACTAAAAAATATGAGATGAGCAAAGATATATAAATGAACGATGGCTAGTATTTGCACAGGGCTTCACAGTTAAAAAAGCGTGTTCACATATAGTATTTCATCGACGACCTTGGAAGGTGGGGGAGAGACATTGTTATTCCAGTTTTACAGAACAGGCATGGGGGCCACTCGAGGCGTTGAGGGAACGGACGAAGTCACGTGCTGGTGAGTGGCAGAACTACCCCTCCAGCTAAGGTCGTCTGACTCCTGGGTCTGTGCTCATTCCACAGAGGACTGATTGGCTGGGGTCTCAGTTCTGACTCTGAGGCTTACCAGATGTGCACCCTCGCCGAGACACCCGACCTCTCCAAACCTCACGTCTTCGTCTGTCAAAGGAGAAACTAGGATGCATGTAACCTGAGGGAGAGGAGAAGGATCGTGAGCTGAGGAGACACCTGAAAGAGTGGATGTCTAAGTTCAGGCGCACCAAGTAGCTTCAGCAAAATGGGGAATCACGGGGAGGAGGATCCTAGGGTTTCTTTCTTCCTTTCTTTTTCTTTCTTCCTTTCTTTCCCTTCCTTCCTGCCTCCCTTCCTTCCTTCCTTCCTCTCTCTCCCTTCTTCTTTTTCTTCCATTGGATCTTTAATTCTTCTTTTAATTATTTTTCTTCAATCACAGTTCACATTCAGTATTATTCTGTATTAGTTTCAGGTGTACAGCATAGTGGTTAGACAATCATATACTTTACAAAGTGTTCCCCCTGATATTTCTAGTACCTAACTTATATTCCCTATGTTGTACTATAAATCCCATGACTATTTTGTAACTACCAATCTATGCGGCTCAAACTTTTTCACCCAGTCCCCCAGCTTTCCTCCCCCTAGCAACCTGCAGTGTGTTCTCTGTATCTGAGTCTGTTTCTGTTTTTTTTTTTTATATTGTTCTTTAGATTCCACATGTAAGTAAAATCCTATAGTATTTGTCTTTCTCTGACTGACTTGTTTTCCTTAGCATAGTACCCTCTAGGTCCATCCATGCTATTGAAAATGGCAAGATTGCATACTTTTGTATGGCCAAATAATATTCCATTGAATATATGCACCGCAGCTTTTTTATCCACTTGTCTGTTGGTGGGCACTTGGCTTGCTTCCATGGCCTGGCTGTTGTAAACTGTGTTGCAGTGAACAAAGAGGTGCATACGATCTTGAGAACTAGAGTTTTGGGTGTCTTTGGATATATTCCCTGAAGTGGAATCGCTGGGTCATAAGGCAGCTCCATTTTTAATTTTTTGAGGAACCTCCATACTGTTTTCCATGGTGGTTGCACCAATATGCAATGGGTCTGTTTGTTTTTTTTTTTTTAATGAAAACCAAGTATGTGCCTCCTGTCTTCCTCCTCCTTTACGTTTCCCCCAATTTCTTTCTCTGCTACCCTCCTCCCCGCCCCCACCCCAATGGCTTCTCCTCTCTCCTCGCTCTGTTTTCTACTGCCCGCCCTCCCCAGGCTTTCTCTGCTTCTCTGGATGCAGGGCACGTGGTAGCCATCTTACTGTCCTCTCCATCCCAGCACCGACGGGAAGAACCGGAATGAATGAGCACTAGTTACAAATTTTAGAAAGACAAAATCCAATTGGCACATGTGGGTTCTTGGAGGGGGGGCCATGAGGGCATAAGTCAAGCAGTCAACCAGCATTAAATAAGCCCTTAGGCGCCAGGCTGTGGGCTTGTTGCCAGGAGCCAATTAGATTTTTTATACTCCTGTTAATTGAACGCTTCTGTAAGTTAGGCACTGTGCCTGCACCCATGATTTTATTTCATCCTCACGGCAGCCTTTTGGAGGAGGCATATTCTTACCCCCATTTCTTCTTACTCTTGAGGAAACTGAGGCTCAGAGACATTGAAACATTTGCCCAAGATACATAGGTAATAAGAGACAGAGCCAAGATTCAAACTCAGGTCTTCCGACTCTGGAGCAGGCACAATGTAACCACTAGGCCTCATTGCCTAGATGACGTTGATTGCTTCTGAGAATGTTCAGGAGTGGATGAAGGAATGAGGGACTGTCACCACGACTTGAAAGATGTGTCAGAGCAGGGGAGAGACATGTTTCCTTCCAAGGCTTTCCCAAAGCCTTGTTGCTCTGACTTACCTAACGGTTATTCCCGAGTCCTCATTTAAAATACTTCTTGAGCCTGTCTGGGAATTTCATCGGCTGACTCTCCAGCTCTCTCTCACTTCAACTCCAGCCCCAACTCAAGCGACAACCCTGCCCTCCAGCCTGCACTGAAGTCCCAACTTGTGTCTTTCCACCCCTCAACCAAGATAACCGACAAAGTAGGATTTTATCCAAACGTAACTGTGCCTTTTCCAGATTCCTGCATGAGGGGTGAGGTGAGAGGTCTGTTCATTGACCACAGGGTAGTCTAAATGGGCCTTGATAGTCATGGTTTCAGCTACGGAACCACGCCAGTCCCCTTTGTAGAGCTGAGATCGGGGCAGGGGGCTGATACTGTTTATATTGTTCTTTAGATTCCCCACATAAATTCCACACATAGATTCCTGGTTAAAGGGGTAATAAAACCGCGGAGAAAACTGTTGTCTTAGTAGCTGGTAAGAGAAGAATTCGTTTTGGGGAGTGAACTTGTTTATTTGTGAAAACATTGATGAAATCGATTGGGGTGAGAGCTCATACGGAGAGTTTTAAGAACTCACCATAGGCAAGGGTGGATCCCTTTTCTAGGCTGGGCACAACTGATCCTTTGCAATAAGTACCAAGGAAGAAGCACCTGGACACCGGGAGATGTCAGCAACCACTCCGATTATTCTCAGTATTAACTCTGACTAATATTCAGCTAGGTCTGCGTCACTTCAGTCCTCAGCTTGGGACACGCATTCCACTTTGATCTGTCTGAAGAGATTTCCCAGTTTGGGGGAGGGAAGACCCAGAGAGGCTCCCCCCTGCCCTATAAATGGATATCTGCTTTGAAGGCAGGAATGGCATTTTTATAAAATCTTCTGGGCAAAAATACCATTAGGAGGATGATAGCAGATTATTCCTGCACACATTCAATTGAGGTAGCTTTAATGGGTCCCCCTTAGCTTTTCAAAGTAAACGTTAAACAACAAGAATGGCCCAATTTTTGAATAACTATTACTTATAATAATGTTCCAGTCTTACATCTTTCATTTGTTTTAATAATGGAAAAATTTATCTTTTCTGAGAAAGGTAAACACTGATTATAAGTGCAACTCACTGGAAGCAGAGGGAAAGAATTAAATCTATTTTCACCCTTTTCCTGAAAGATAGAGGGAAAACATTCTTTAAATGTATACTGAGTTTCAAGAGGTTCAGCCGGGAAATTAAACAAAACAAAACATACTAGGTATGTCTAACAGAAGGAATTAATACAGGGTATCGTTATGAAGGCGTTAGAAGGGCAGAAGAAACAAAAACCAGAAGGAGGGGTCAGGAAGAACTGAGGGAGACACGCGGGCACCCAGCGCTGCTGGTGTCCCTGGCAGGAGCCCCCTCACTGTCGCAGTGACGTCTGGGTCAGTTGAAGCGGTGCCTCCTCAGCTTGGGCTGGGACAGCTGACATGGAACTGTTTCTGCCGCGGTGGCTGGAACTCCAAGTCACCCAACCCCTGCTGTCCCGAGAGCTAGTCCCCGCAATTCCACCTGTCAGAGCGTCAGAGCAGGGAGACACCCACTTCCTCCCACCAGTGCCTCCCATTGGTGGAACTAACCCGGAAGCCAGCGGGTAAGGGCACCTGGGAATTGTAGTTTGCAGGTTACCTAGCTCCAGGCGTGCAGAGCAAAGCACAGAAAGGCAGCTGCAAGCCTGCAAATAAATAGGTAAATTATGGGCCCAGGCCTATCAAAGGGGGATTTGAAAAAGGGTCTCCTGGATCATCAGGGCTTCAAAGAAAGTGGTGGACTTTGAAAGGGAGCTGGGTGATGAGTGTATTGGGAAGAGCCAGGAGGATCGATGGGTTGGAGGATCCACAGACTCATGTAGGAGAGGTATGATCCCTTCCTACTACCTCTCTTAGGTAAATATTTTACCTATTTAGGAAACAGGTGAAGGGTTTTATTTTATTTATTTTTACTATTTATCTTTAAAGAGAAGAGAAAGGGGAGAGAGGGGAAGAGAAACAACAATGTGTGGTTGCCTCACGCGTGCCCCCTACCGGGGACCTGGCCCGCAATCCAGGCTTGTGTCCTGACTGAGAATCGAACTAGCGGCCCTTTGGTTCTCAGTCCGATGCTCAATCCACTGAGCCACACCAGCCAGGACAGCGAAGGGTTTTATATCCAACTTCATGTCAGTGTGGGCTAAGACAGCTCATGAAGGCCCAGGACTCCTGAGGCAGAAACAGGAGTCCTTGGATGACCGAGTCCCTGGGAACTCAGTCATCCCACGTTTTGGACAGAACTAGTGTCCTTTAGCTGTGTCTGTGCCTCCTAATGGCAGTTCTGTATAGATCTCAAGGGTTGGGGGCCCCAATTTACATCTAGGTTACAAATAGAGTTTTTTGCTTGGAATTAGAAGACCTAATTGGTGCTTCTGCTCTGCCTCTTACTAGTTCTATGACCTTTGAAAGGAAATTTGTCAAGGTTACTTACACCCTCTATTTAGCATCTCAGACCCCTCCTCTCAGAAATGGAGATAATAATGGTTGCTTTGCAGGGTTGTTCAGAGGATGCAGTGAGATAATGAATGTATAGCTCCTTGAACACTGCCACCTGGGCATGCTTCCCCCTCCCCCGCCCTTTCCTGCAATTCCCTCCTCTTCCAGCTGTACTTTGGGAATGTTTTCTCTGTCCCTCAGGGCCCAACCCCCGTGTCACCTCCTCCAGGGAGGCTGCCTAGCTCTCAGGCAGAGTGAGACAAAATTTCTTCTGTGTTCCCACTGTCCTTTGTGCTTTCCTTTCTTGGATACCTCCCAGCAAAGTGTTCTAAGTGAAGTGTTTGGTTTTATGCCTGGCCCCCGAGCTCACTTGAACTCATTAAAGGGGTTAACTTCATTTTATTGGCGGGCTCATTCTT
>PVJI01018414.1:0-33416 GCA_004026765.1 Micronycteris hirsuta | reverse complement strand
GGGAATTACTGCGGTGCCGCCCTGTTTGAGGTTCACTGTCTGGTTCAGGTCAGGTCCTCGCATGGGCGTCGTCAGATGGAGAAGGCCGGGCAGACGCCTGCCTCCCTCTGCCTTTCCCTGTCAGCACCCTGGGTTTGGGCCCGCAGTGACAGCAAGACCTCAGCGTGGTGACTCCTGGGCTCAGGGCTAATGTTGGAACTGGCCTCAGACCTGGAGTGGGGCCCAGGACCCACAGGACCTTCTGCAGGCCCAGAGGAATTAAATTTGTGTGAAAATGAAGCTTGCACACTTGTGCATATGCCCATCGGGGCTCTAGGGGACATCCAGGGCAGTGGTGACAGTTGCCTCAGGAGACTGGGATTTGTCCACCTGTCCTTCACCTCGGATGGTCATGGAACCTCCTCCCCAAGAAAAGCCAGCACTTCCCAGCTCACCTGCGTGCCGCTCAGGCGGGAGTGGGCAGCCTGGGCAGACTTTTCTGCAGCTTTCCTTGGCCGCCTGCATGCATAAGGACTCTTGCTGCCTAGCCTAGCCTCCCTGGGATTCCCAGGTCTCCAATTCTTCTTGGTACCTGTGGCAAAAGAGAAGAATTTGGTGAGGAGCTATGAAAGGCCAGCCTGACACCTGTAGGTGGCCCAGCCATCTGTGCAGGACAGCCCCTCACATTCTCCTTTCTGCTCATAGGGGTCTAACGTGATGGAGGAGCAGGACCTGCGGGATATTGGCATCAATGACCCACAGCACCGCCGGAAGCTGCTCCAGGCCGCACGGTCCCTGCCCAAGGTAACCACCCACAGCTCTGCAGCCTTGGCCTTCGCCAGAGCCAGGGCTACCTCCCTAGAACCCAGAACAGGGAAGGAGTTTGGCTCTGGGCATGCAGATCACTCTAGGGTGTCTACCCTCATCCTGGGGGTCCCAGAGAGCCAGCAAAGCACTAGGGACAGTGAGAACCTGGTCTGGCCTCAGGAGGGCTTGCAGCCTCCGCCTGGTGTAGGAGCATGGTGGCCACAGGCTTGGCCCCTGAAGCCCCTCTGGGCTCCCTCCTGAACCGCTTGCAACCAGGCCAGCCTGTGCTGACCCCTGGCGTCTTTCGCTGGGGAGCCAGGGGCTGATAGGGCCTGGCCTTTCCTTAACTATGCTGGCACTGAGCCCAGTGTCCCCTTGTCCCTTCCACTTGCCCAGAGCTCAAGAAATGTAAACGAATCCCAACAGGCGAGGTCAATGCCTGCTTCGTGGACACACACAGTTTTCTTGTCCCACGGGTCCATGACCTCCTAAGAACATAGTGGGGCCTTCTGCAGACCCTCCTCCCCATCTGCCCAACCTAGAATGCTGTGGTGGTCTCCAGAGGGGAGCCTGAGATCAGAGCCACAACAGAAAAGGCTGTCAGTGGGGCATCCCCACTGGGGCCCTCAGCACCTATCCCATACCTACCCCAGCCGTGGTCTGTCGCATGGACTGTGTGAGCCAGTGCACATCTTACAGCTCCCAGGGACCTTGTCTCTTAAGTGCTGAGATGCCAGTCCTGCCTCCCCTCCTTGCCCTGCAGGTGAAGGCCCTGGGCTATGACGGAAACAGTCCCCCATCAGTGCCCTCCTGGCTGGACTCCTTGGGGCTGCAGGACTATGTCCATTCCTTCCTGTCCAGTGGCTACAGCTCCATTGACACTGTGAAGAACCTCTGGGAGCTGGAGCTCGTCAACGTGAGTGCAGCTCCTGCTCAGCCTGGCTTCTCTCCAAGTAGGAGTTGCCTTGGGCTGCCAGCCTGGCCCCCGGGGTGAGGTCTGGCGACTGGGGGTGCCCTGGGCCCAGTCACCACCTGAATGCTGTGCTTTCCCTCCCACCCAGGTTCTAAAGGTTCACCCACTTGGCCATCGCAAGCGCATCATTGCCTCCCTTGCAGACAGGCCCTACGAGGAGCCGCCCCAGAAGCCCCCAAGGTTTTCCCAGCTTAGAGTGAGTTGGGGAAGGATGGAAAGGGATGTGTGTGTTCTTTGTGTTGTTTGGAATTGAAGGGAATTCTTTAGAAACAGCGTGATCTCTGGTGGAGGAGCAGAGGATCCCTCCCCTCTTATTGTCAGGGCCAAGTCTGCCCCTAGTCCCCAGTTGACGGGATGCAGTTGTTTGGGGTGGTTATTTATCAATCACATGCTGCCCATCTAAAGAATAAATGGGAAGTACAATGGTAGGATCCTGAATAACCAACTGAATACAAGCTGGAGAGAAGCCTTATAACCAAGGACAGACAGAAAAAACAACCTCACTACAACATGACTGGTAGGGAATGCAGAGGAGGCGTGAGACAGTTGGCTGAATTCCCATGGGTGGCAGCTGAAGTTGTGGAGAGATATTTCAGCAGCCAGGGGTTCCCACTGAGAAGTTGGGGGTGTAAACCCTAAGCTAGGCTCCCCAGCTTACAGCACCAGAGCCGTGAAAGGAACCGAGATAACATCCAGCTGTGAAAAGCAGCAGGGTTTCTGTCTGCAGGGGGAGACAGCTGGAGATGCAGAGAGCCTCTTAAAGGGCCAGCACACAAGATTCCATTTACAGCCACTTACCCTGGGCTCTGGCAGAAGGAAGGCAGAGTAGACTAATGATGCTTTAGGAGAGTCTGGGGCTGGTGGGTCTGGGGAGAGACCTAAAGGAACAGCCACCAGGATCCCTGTGCTGAGTCATTCCCCATACTGCAGGAGCCATCTTTCTCAGTTAGAACGCTCCTCTCTGGCAATAGCCTGAGGAAAAGCAATAGTCCTGCCCACAGGAATTACTCGGCCCTGCCCTCTGGAGCTTAAGCCAGGCTGCTAGGTGCAACTTGAAGCTCTATCACCGATTAAGTTTAACAACTAAAGCAGATCTCTGGGAGCTCTGAGCCTTTAGCTGACCCTCCCCAAGGCCCAGTGCTGGTAAAAGCCTGCCTTGGTGTGCATTCTGGTTCTTCCTGCACACAACAGGCCTGGCAGAGGGAGCACACGCTGCAGATTTGCCCAAGGCTAATCACAGGCAGCATCTGACAAAGGTCTGCACCAGAGTCTTTGCAGATCTACCTAGTATGTAGAAACAGATGCAAAGAAGCAGCCAAAAGTGAAAGACAAAGAAACAGACCCCAAATGAAAGAACAAATGAAAGAATTCTCTAGAAGAAGAACTAGATGAAATGGAGGCAAACGGAGGCAGACAATTTATCAGATAGAGAGTTTAGAGTAATGATTATAAGGATACTCAACAGCATGAAAAAAGACACAAAAACCATATAAAAGGACCAGTCAGAAATAAAGATTATGATACCGGAAATAAACAGTACACTGGGAGGAATAAACAGCAGGTTAGACGAAGCAGAGGATCAGATCAGTGACTTGGAAGACAAGGTAGGAAAAAACCCAGGCACAGCAGTAAAAAGAAAAAAGGATTTTAAAAAATGAGGAGAACTTAAGAAACAGTTTGGACAACATGAAGCACAACAACATCCACATCATGGGAACACCGGAAGGAGAAGAGACTGAAAAAGGGGTCGAGAACCTATTTGAAGAAATAATGACTGAAAATTTCCCTAATCTGGTGAAGGAAAAAGACACGTAAGTCCAGGAAGCTCAGAGAGTCCTAAACAAGTTGGACCCAAGGAGGCCTAATAATTAAAACAACAAGCCTTATAAGCAAGGAGAGAATCCTAAAAGCCACAAGAGAAAAGCAGGCAGTTACACACAAGGGAGCACCAATTAGACTGTCAGCTGCTTTCTCAACAGAAACATTCCGAGCCAGAGGGAGTGGTATGAGATATTGAAGGTGATGAAAAGCTAGGACCTACAACCAAGGCTGCTTTACCCAGCAAGGCTATCATTTAAAATCGAAGGAGAAATGAGGAGCTTCTAGACAGGAGAAAGCTAAAGGACTTAACACCAAACCATACTGAGACAAATATTAAAAGGATTGCTTTAAGAAGGGGAAGGGGCAGGAAGGGAAAGAAGAAGGAAAAAACAGGTAAACAGTCTAACAATAAAATGGCACTACGTATGTATCTGTCAATAATCACCTTAAAAGTAAATGGCTTAAATGCTCCCACCAAAAGACACTGGGTGGCTGAATGAATGAGAAAACAAGACCCGTATATATGCTGCCTCCAAGAGACCCACCTCGGATGGAAAGATACACACAGACCAGGGATGGAAAAGTACAGGGATGGAAAAAGATTTCATGCAAATGAAAAGGAACAAAAAGCTGGGGTAACAGTACTTATATCGGACAAAATAGACTTTCAAACCAAGGCTCTCAAGAGAGACAAAGAAGGACCTACATAGTGAGACAGGGAACAATCCGACATGAGGATATAACCCTAGTGAACATTTACACACCCAACATAGGAGCACCTAAATATGTGAAGTACAGTGTTAGGAAACCAGGAAAACCATCCGAAGCCCAGAGGGCCGGGTGCCGTGTCTGAGTGCAAAAGTCAGCTGTGCTTGGTGTGGCAGAGCCGGATGGGCAGCGCAGGGACATGAGCCTGAACCTGACACAAAGGTTGGACTGCACGGTGGGACCTGGGTCCCCTGCCCCCCGCCCACCCAAGGTCTTCTGCAGAAGGAGTCCTGTAGCAGGGGGAGTGAGAGAACCTGTGATTCAGAAATCCCTCACGGGTGCTTTGCTGCAGCCAGTGATCCCTGACGGCAAGCGGGTTGGACCTGCGAGTGGTGCAGGATGCCCGTCTCCCAAACCTTCGGAACCGAGCTGCGGTGGGCTGTGGTGAGCCGGTGACCGATGCCTGGCTCTCAGCGCCTCCACCTACTTCAGCAGCCTCAGAAAGTGGGTGCTGTTCTATCCTCCTCCTGCACATGGGAAGCCGAGGCAGACTGAGCCTGAGAACCACACACAGCTGACATCAGCTATAAAGACTGTGGACACTGACCCCTGTCCTTGTGAGGTAGGGCCTCAGGGTGCCAGCTGCTGCTGCTGTGTCTTCTCAAGAGCAACTTTTGGATTTGGTAACGTGTCCCAGAGACCCACGATGGATTGTGACAGATATTTTGACAATTGGAAAGCACTTCCCAGCCCTATTACCTCCCATTTCCCTTTGCAGCTCCAGGCCAAGGGGCGGTGTTACTGAAGGGGGTTGCTTGGGGTGGCCGTTCACCCACAGGGCTTCTGGCTCCAGCAAGAATGGGGTTGCTTTGACTGTGCTGGGCCGGGCCCAGCGAGCCTTTCGTCTGGCTCCTCCAAGCCCAGAGGCTGTCCTGGCTGGCTGGCTGCTGCCCTGAGGGCCCTCGGCAGCTGCAGGGCCGGCCGACATGGCAGCCTGGGCCCTGGCCCGATGGCTCTGAGTTTCATCCAGACTTGTCCCTGCTGCAGTGCCAAGACTTGCTCTCCCAGACGTCGTCCCCCCTGAGCCAGAACGACTCGTGCACCGCACGGTCTGCGGACCTGCTGCTTCCTCCTGGGGACACAGGCAGAAGGCGGCATGACAGTCTTCCTGACCCCGCAGCGCCCTCTCGAGCAGAGCGCTTCAGAATCCAGGTGAGGCAGGGGGGGGTGCTGCAGACTGAGGTCCCCTCGTTCCTCTGGACAAGAGAGGGCCTCCTAGCCCCAGCCCCAGCCCCGTGCCTGAGCCCTGTTGGGAGCAGGAGAAAGACACCAGCCTTCTCCCGGCTGCCCCATCAGCTGCCTGTGCCAGGCACCCAGCCCTTAAGCTCCTGGTGCTGCCACTCACGACTCGCTTCCTTTGTCACTGTCAGGGCCTCCCTCAGCTTCTCCCACTCAGCCCCATCTTTGCCTTTTTGTCCTAACCCTCCCCCTTCCCCAGAACTTGTTGTCCCTCCCCCACAACTCCACCTCCCCCTCCTGCTGTTCCATGCACCCAGGACTGCAGCCTGGATCAGCTCTTTCTGCTGTTTCTGTGGCTCAGTGGTGAGGGCTGCCTGCCTCACATTCTCAGCTGTGCCTTCCACCTCCACATATGCCCCAGCCCCCCCCCCCACAACCCTTGCCATTGTGCATTGGAGCTGCCTTCCAGATGGGGGTGCCCCTCATCACCCTCAGGGTGAACTTTAGCTTCACGCCTTTTCATTCCTAACTCACACTTATTTCTGGCCTCTGGGCATTTCCGGGCCTTTCTACTAGCATGGCTGTGAGTTTCACAAGACTTAAAAAGCTGTGGTCTGACAGCTCTGGTCACTCTAGTTTGCACATTGCTGGGAATGGGGTCCTAAGTACTTCCTGGATCTTGCCCCTCCAGCCCCTTCCTTCCACCAGTGCCCTGAGGAAGGAGCCTATCCCCTCACAGGTTGGCGGGGGGGTGGGGAGGGGCGGCAGTGGCCCATCCCACCCCAGGCTCAGATCCAGAGGCCTAGGCTGGGGTGCGAGGCTTCCAAGGATCTAGCTCCTGATCCCTGTGCTCCACACAAACTTGTCACTCCTTGTTTCTGTTAAGGCTTATCTCAGACACTGCAGAGCCTTCCCGACTACACCTGCTTTCGTTGCCTGAGGTCCTTGCTTCTCCTTTTCTCCGGCATGGACAGGCCTCACCTTTGCCACAGTGCCTTTGAATGACTGTCTGCCTCCTGCTGTCCCCACCCTGCCCTTGGCCTTCGGGTGGCTGGCTTCCTCACCGTTGGGTGTGCTAGAGCCAGGCACAGAGCCCTTGAGCTCCCCTGGGGGGTGGGGCACGGGAGAAGACTTGTGCTCCCGCGTGTTCTGCAGGAGGAGCACCGCGAAGCCAGGCTGACCCTGCGGCCCCCCAGCCTCGCTGCCCCCTATGCCCCTGTGCAGAGTTGGCAACACCGGCCGGAAAAACTCATCTTTGAATCCTGCGGTTATGAAGCCAATGTGAGTTGCCCCTGCCCTCCTAGCCCAGCCCGGCTCCCTGCTTCCTGCTCCCCCACAGTGCCACCGCACCCCCACTCAGGGCTCCTCCAATGCTCCCAGCACCTGGTGGGGGGGGGGGGCACCCCAGCCGGTGTGGGGGCAGGGAACTGCTGGGAGAAGTGGTCCTAAATTGGTTGGGTCACCCCCTGTGACAATGTGGGACACTCGCTAAGCTCAGCCACTGCTCACTCCCACAGTATCTGGGCTCCATGTTGATCAAAGATCTTCGAGGGACGGAATCCACACAAGACGCCTGTGCCAAGATGCGGGTGGGTTATCTTTGCGGGGTGACGGGCTGGCTAGGATGAAGGCAGCAAGTAGGGTGCCAGCCACAGCCACAGCCACCTGGGCCCTGTGTGAGGCTGGGGGTGGGGAAGGGAGGCTGGGGGGCTGTGGGATCCGAGGGGCTTAGCCTTGAGAAGGGGCGTTCACAGGCCACCATATTGTCCTGTAGAAATCCACGGAGCACATGAAGAAGATCCCTACCATCATCCTGTCCATCACCTACAGAGGCGTCAAGTTCATTGATGCCTCCAACAAGGTGCGTTTCTCACAGGCGCTGGTGGGACGAGGGGCCCCTTCTCCCTGTCCCTCATCCCTCACTGGTGGGGTGTCTTCCCTAGAGTGTCCTCAGCCCCTTTTATTCCTCTCCATCCCCACCCTGGCCCCAGGGAGTCGTCTCTCATGCACCCACACACGCTGACCCTGGGGCCACGCACGGGCGCCCACCACTGCTCGTCTCCCTCGATACGGCTTCCATCGCCCGCTCACCTGCTCGGAGGCCTTCAGTGGTGCACGTCCCTCAGTGAACAAAGGGCTCCCCCGTGTCCCGTCTGGGTACCCCGCCCTGCTGATACCTTTCCCTCCTCGCCCTCACTCTGAAAGGCAGAGGGGCTGGGGAGCTGGTGACTGGATGTGAACATTTTACTACATCAGCTGCCGTGGTCAAGGGTGGAGACCCCAAGCCTAAGTCATGCAAGGTTAGACGCTGCCCCCACCACTCCCACCAGAAAACAGTGAGGAAGTGGCGCTCGGCTCACACCCTGAGCTGGGCCAGAGGAAGGTGGCAGTGGTCGAGGGCTGAGGTGAACCCTTGGGGCGCCCGAGGGTTCCAGGCCTGGCTGTTTTTCTGGCAGAACATCATTGCCGAGCATGAGATCCGGAACATTTCCTGTGCGGCCCAGGACCCAGAGGACCTCTGCACGTTCGCCTACATCACCAAGGACCTGCAGACCAGCCACCACTATTGCCACGTTTTCAGCACAGTGGACGTGGTAGGTGGAGCCCCGCAGCTGGGCACAGCTGGGAGGAGGCAGCCTCCATGCGGTGCTGACCCAGCGCCTGGCAGGCTCTTAGCGAGTGTTTGGTTCAGTAGCGAGGCTGCAGCCGCCGCCCCGTCCAGTGCCCTCTCCCCAGTAGTGAGACCGAAGCGCAGGAGAGGACGGGTGGCGTGTCCAGGGTTCTAGTGGCAGAGCTTTTCCTTCTTCTGGCACGTTTGTCAGTCAGTCATGGCCTTTGTTCCCCCAGGTTGCTTGTCAGCCGCCACCCTAATTCCCCACCCCTGCTGCGGGCAGTCTCCCTGAAGGCCCTCTGCCTTGTGGGAGCAGTGCCCCCCCACCCCAGCAGAAGGTTTTCTTCCCCAGGTCCCTGCTTATTCTAGACTCTGGCCAAGGGGAGCCACCCAGGGGGACTGGACACGGGGAAGACTCCCTGTTGCCCTTGGGGAGAGTAGCGAGTTCCTGGATCTGTAGCTTCTGGAACAGTCAGCTCAGGCGTTCCCTGCCCCAGGCCTCCACGCTTTGGCTCTGGGCCTGGCGTCGGGCTCCGCACCCGTCGGGGGTGGCATGTGACCAGCCTCGTGAGGGGGTTTGAAGATGAACTGTGGTAGTCCACCCAGTCGTCGTTCCTGGCACTCGCTTGTCACTCACGTTTCCCTCGTCAGTCTGTCCTACCGTGATGCATCTGCAGACCACCAGGCTCTGTGAAATCACACAGTGGATCCGGGTGGGGGGGGTGGTGAGGTGGCGCCAGGGGCGCAGCTCTCAGAAACGGCGGCGGCAGCAGCGTGTGAAAGAGGAGATGGGGACCGAGCAAAAACTCTAGCACCGTTTTGGTTATATTGAATGGCTAAGGAGTACATAAACGCCCCCAATAAACACGACCCTCTCCCTCGAGAAATACCCTGGATTGGCCTGTGGGAGAGGAGGGGCAAAAGAGCTAAAAGAAAAGAGAGACTAGCAGAGGGCAGGGGCAGCGGTACAGACCGGACGACCGGACGGGGAGCTGCGTCAGGAGGGGAACCGGTGGACGGCTGGGGTCGCAGGCGTGGTGCTGCGGCTCGCCGTCGTCCTGACGTGTGCCCATTCTGTGTCGTCCCAAGTCAGCTGGGTCAGCTGGGTGCAGGTTTTGCACTTGCCTGGTGTTTCTCTCTGAGGAAACCCTGCGTGAGGACACCAAGTATGTGTTAAGCTCAGATTGTTCCCTAGTGTCTCAATTGCTCTGGGACAGAAAGAAGTCCCGGCAGGATTGGCTGCTCTCTGGGACCTGCCCCGGCGCCTCCATGCCGGTGCCCAGGGGTGCAGGCCAGGGCAGCTTCTCCGTCTGTCTGCCTGAGTTGTGCTGTTTCCTGCCAGAACCTGACCTACGAGATCATCCTGACGCTGGGGCAGGCGTTCGAGGTGGCCTACCAGCTGGCCCTGCAGGCCCAAAGGTCCAGGCCGGTGGGCACCTCTGCCGCTGAGACGATCGAGACGAAATCTTCCAAACCGGTGCCTAAGCCTCGTGTCGGCGTGAGGAAGTCAGCGGTACGTGGCCGTCGCCGGGACTCCCCGCACCCGGGGCTCATGGAGGGGGTGGGGCACATGAGGCAGCTGACCCCACCCGGGAAGCCGCCCTGCCCGTCGGCTCCTGCCCTGGGTCCGCACCTGGGCTGCAGGACCCTCCAGTGTGAAGTGGACGGCGGCCCAGCCTGGGGGGTGTCCTGCCCGGCGGGCTTCCCGGGCCCGGCCGCCACGGGGCTGCGGAGCGGCACAGGCGGGCCCGTGATGTCGCCCGTCTCTGTCTGCTTTGCCTCGCACCCCAGGTGCCGCTGCCCCCCACTAGTCGCTGTTGTTACTGTCACACCTGCTCCACCCATCGTCCTTCTTACCTACCGCTGCCACCCGTTAGTCCTGGAGTCAAGGTCTCTCCGTCACCTGTGTCTGTGTGTCAGTCTCCCGGAGGGACCGTGAGCTCCCCGAGACTCGCGGCCTCCCCCAGCTTGCGTGGTGCCGTCTTCCCTGAGCTGCCCCCCGCCGCTCTGTCTGTGCTTTAGCCCTTGTTCCGTATGTCCTCCCTCCGGGCGCCTGGGCTGCCGGCTGTGGCCTTGCCCTGGGTGAGCTTGCCGGCCCCTCTGGAGGGGTCTGTGGCTTGCGGTTTCCAAACCCCAATCCTTCCCTATCCCACAGCTTTGGGGCTTAGAGCAAACAGCTCCCAGAAATCCCTGGGACAAGCTGCTCATGCAGAAGCCCAGAGGTGGCCCTCCCACAATGAGCCAGGGAGGGCGTCCCTTCTGCCTCTCCACCCCAGGGAGCCTGCTCTTTGGCTTCCCTCCTCTGACGGGCTCTGCATTTGCCACACTCCGCGCCCCCCAGCCTTCTGGCATCAGATGGCAGTGCGAGTTGCCTGAGAAGCCTCAGGCTGGGCGGGCAGCTGATGGTCGCGGTCGGCTAGACCTTTAGAAAGCTAGTCTGACCTTGGTGCCTGACGTGGCCTAGGCCTAGGGCTTAGAGGGGCAGCTGGGCCCTGTTGCCCCGGCCCAGGGGCAGTGTTCCCTGACTCCTCCCCCTTCTTCCTTGGCAGCTGGAGCCGCCTGACGTGGACCCAGACACCCAGTCCCATGCCAGTGTCTCCTGGGTGGTGGACCCCAAACCAGACTCTAAGCGGAGCCTCAGCACCAAGTATGAGACCACTATCTTCTAGCCGCCCACTCCCTGTCTCCACTAGCCTCACTGTGCCTTGCCGCCCGGTCTCTCTGCTCTTCTCAGCTCTCCTTCCGGCTGCTGACACCAGGCCCCTCCCCGGGACCTGCTCTGCTCCTGGGCAGCAGCTGCAGACACTGCACACTCACAGCTTGTACCTACCACCGGACACTGTGAATCCCCCTGGGCAAGGACAGCTTGGGGGGTGAGTTGCCTTTGAGGTGGGCACCAAGAGGGCTAAGGGGCCCTGCCGCACCCCCGAAGCCCCAGCGGGCAGGCACTGCGAACCCTGAGGGTGGGACGGTCTTCGAGCAGGCAGCCCCAGCGACGGCTCGCTGGGGTCAGGCCGGGCCCCAGCCCTCCTCCGCTGTCTTCTGTGCTGAGCCTCGGCGGGTGCCGCTGCTAACAGCTGTCTGTTTGCACCTTTCTTGCCACAACCAACCACTGTGACCACCTGATGCCAGAGTCCCCTTGCACTCTGCTCACAGCTGGCCTGCAGCCCTGTCTCTCTCTCCTGTGCGCGAGGTGCTGGCCTCCCCACTGTGAGACCAAGCTCGGCGAGGTAGCTGGACCAGAGTCAGACTGCTTTCTGTGAGGGCCACGGTCTGTGCCGGCGCTGGGGCGCAGGCCCCACTCCAAAGCGTGGGGTGCTGAGCATCTGAACACAGCAGGCCAGCTTCACCCAGCAGGTCTCTTGGCCTGATGGGTCTTCCACTCCAAGGAAGGGGACAGCATATGCGGTTGGCCCCTCGTGTCTTCGCCAGTGGGCTTCACAGGCAGGCTCTGGAGTCCAGCTCACGGAGGAGGAAGGCCTTCCTGTGTGGCCCCACAGGAGGGAGGCCTGCGCCCCACACACACGGCCCTCCCAGAGCAGAGCCACTCAAGGGCAGAGACCTGGACTGAGCAACTACCGTTGTCCTCCAGGGGCTTCCTGACACCGTCTGAGTTAGCTGTCACCCGGTCCCTTCCCAGCATGGGGGTGGTGCCACCTGTCACCACAGAGCGGGCCAGCAGGGGCAGTCGTGGGGCCCAGGCTCTGAAGAAGCCCCACATCGTGCTGTGCGAGCCGGTCAGCTTAGGTGGCCGGAGACAGGGAGGGAGAGGTCCCAGCAGGGAGCAGTGCAGACGCAGTTCAGTCCGGTAGAAGAGCCAGTAAGTTGCAGCAGCTACTTTAGAATGGAAACCCAAGTTGGTAAAGCAGAGAGGTCCTCCTGCTGCCCGCCCACCTGTCCTGTGCCTTCCTGGGCAGATGTGCCGAGCCAGAGGTGACAAGGGGCAGTGGGCCGTGGGTGACCAGGGGAGGCTGTTAGGGACCTCGAGTTCTGCTTCTTGTTCCCTTTCTGCTTCCTGTTCCCTTGCCGTGTCCTCCACCTGTGCAGGCCCCTTGGTTAACCCTTCCTCCCCCCGTTGTGTTTGCTTCTGCCAAGCTGAGCCACTGAGGAACCGGCTGTGCTGTGGAAACACAGGTGTGGGGAGCACAGGCTTCTGCCGCCACCACCTCCACCGTCTCACCTGCAGCTTTGAAGACCCGGGCCGGCCTCTGCCTGAGGGACTCATCTCTGCTGCCTGGCCTGGGCCTGCCCCAGTCCTGCAGAGCGAGCCCCACCCCGGCTGCGGCGCACTGCGGGCCTCCAGCCGAGGAGACCGGAACTCCAGAGGGTCAAGAAGTGACTTGTCCAGAACACATTTTTTAATAGAAAATTTGTTTTTTAAAAAGAACTTTTAACACTTGGCGCTGACCTCTAGGTTAAACTGCCAACCTTTCGACCGTGGCTGTAGTAGGGTCAGAGGACAGGGAAGCTGAGATCAGTCCAGGCCAGTCTGCCCAGCTTCTGCCCGCAGGACGGGATTTCGGCGCGCTCCAGTCGGTCTGCCAAGGAGGCAGCGCCGTGGGCAGTGGGAAGGGGCGGGGCGGGGCCGACTCCGTGTTGTCCCGTCTGCTTCCCAGCCCGCCCGTGGTAATCGCCGTTCCCTGCGCAACTCACACTCCTCGTCCCCGCCTGGACCTGGACACGGCCTGAGAGGCACCTGCAGAAGCAATGCTTCTGGTCCGTGTCGGGGTCCAGAAGTGAAGGTCCAGGGGTCAAATGGAGTGGGTGAGCAGTTCCGGGGCCATGAAGCCCGAGCCGGCGCCTGGCGCTCTGGGCGCCCCCAGTCTCCGGCCGCCGCAGGTCAGAACAGTGCCCTGGGCCGCCTGATGCACGCGCGTGTGCTGAGGTCAGACTGGCTGGGTTGAGTCGGAAAGGAGGAAGAGCGGCTTTGTTTCGGGCATTAATGGGCAGGTCAGCTAAGCTTGCTGCCTGCCAGTTTGTGATTTGTTCAATCAGGTCTCTGTGATTAGGACTCACTGTCTCTGAATTAGTGGTTTGACTGTTATATTTTCAGCTGCTGGCGCATCCCTGGCTCTGAGTGTAGGAAACGCAGAAGCGACTGTGTGATTCTCCCGTGCGGCCTTCAGGGCAGACTGGTGTGTGGGTGCTCTGCTGTCCCTTCGGCCCTCCCGGGGCTTGCTTTGCTTTCTAACTGTGGGTGTGTTCTCCTCCCGGGGTGCAGTGAAAGGAGGGGCTGGTTGCTGTGAGGCCAAGAGGCAGAACCAGGTAAGCTGATGGTCCTGTACCTTCCAGAGCAGGGCGCAGGTCTCATGCTTCTCGGGCACAGCTCAGCCTGGTCCCGGCAGGGAAAGTCCAGGCCTCAGCAGCCTCAGCAGCACGTCTCTTCCCAGGGATGGTCAGCGTTGAAACTCACAGCCAGTGCGCACATGCAGGAAGGGCTCTCTGGGCCCATTCGCAAGCCCGCAGTTGGCCAAACACTGAAAGCAGGGCCGTGTCCTCCTGATGACATGGATTGGGCCCTGGCAGTCACCTCCCCTCTGGAGTAGAGGCGGGTGATCCTCTGCTTTTTGGTACTAAACAGGCACCTCGACACCTGGAGGTTTGACCTGCTTTCTTCAGGAGGTGACGAGGGCCGGAGATGGGGGGTGAACCATGCCGCTGCAGGGCTCCGCGGTCCGGGGAGGGCCAGCCCTTCTAGGGACCCTCTCAGTGTGGGTGGTGGGTCCAAAAAGAAAACGAGACACTACGATGAGCTCTCCAGCCTTGTGTTTTTAAGTCGTGTGTAGGCGTCCCTTCCCCTCGAAGCTGCTATATCTTCTTTATTTATTCAGGGTATTTTCATATGGGAGAGCCTTGGCTAATCTGCTTTAGCTCTGGATTTTGTTTTGTGATTGGTTTACTTCTGAATATTCAAGAAAGGAAAGGACTGGTTCTTTTTTTCTTTTTTACTTTCCTCTGGGGCAGGTACTCTCCCTTCCCTAGAGGGAAATAGTGTGACTGAGGACAGGCTGCAGGTGGAAGAGCCCTGCCTCTGCACGTCTCTGCGTCTCTGAGCTGTGGGAGCCTGTGCAGCGGGGACTGTGGGGTTGGTCCCCGTCGCCGCCGTGGGCTCTCCCTTTGCCTCTCTTCTGCTTGCCAGCCACTCCGAGCAGGGCTTCCCTCCTGACGCCGCTCCGCGCCCCTCGGGCTTCTAGCATCGGATTGCAGGGCCTCGGGCTGGGCAGGCAGCTCGTGGTCGGGGTTGCCAGACGTTAGAAAGCTAGTCTGACCTTGGTCTGTCCTTGAGATTCCCGGGCCTGCAGGATGACTGTCACAAAAGTATTGTTGCTGGTGGTGTGGCAACGAGACTGAATTGTAATAAAAATGTTATTTAATCTTCGTCTCTGTATTTTGATACTTGAATGACTTCCCCCTTTATTTTACTGTCCACGTACTTGTTAGTCTGTCCAGCCGTGTCCGAACTGCAGACATCTTGTGGTACCAAACGTAACCGATCTGTGTGACAACACAGACTGACCTCACTACATGAGAGTGTAAATATTCCCGGGCTTCCAGCTTTGGTTTTGTTGTTTTCATAACTGTACAACTTAGAACAGACTGAATTAATAAATGAGAAGCGACACAAAACCAGCCTCGCTTTTTGGAGTCTTTGAACTGGAATGTTCCTTGATCGCTTTCTGTGAGGGCCAGGCTGAACGCTGGGTCGCAGTGAGGACCTCGCTCTCTTTGGTCCGGGGGCAGTTTGGGGGTTCTGCTATGCCCAGCAGTCTTCAGCAGGAGGATTGGTTACACTTAACCCTGGTTAGGTGCAAGCGTCCTGTGCTCCCCTCCCTCCCTCAGGGGTATCTGGTCCGAATACCAGGCAGGGACCACATTCTGGCTGCAGCTCCCCGCATCCTGGTCTGGCCCGGCCCACCCATGGACCTGCATTGACCGTCTGTGTACAAGGCAGCGTGGAGGTCGGAGAACTGTGGGAGAAAAGTGTCTCCTTAAGGAGCTTAGGTTGACTGGAGATTTTTAGACACATGCAGCTAGCTATGGGCCCAGAGCCATGCCACAAGGCCCATACCCAGTCCTGGGCTGTGGGACGCAAAGGGACGGAGGGTGCCCAGCGGTGGGGGTTGGGGAGGGGGGTGTCTGGACTGGTATTTGGAAGGGGAATGTTTGGGAAGGCCCAGATGACACGACCCTTCAGTGACCCCACCCTCAGGCCCCAAACCTGCTAGCAGCTCCAGGGTCACCATCTGGGCGGGTGTGGTCAGCCCTGATTACAGAGCCGGAACCTGGGGGGTGGGGGGGACTCGGAAACCAGTCTAGTGGCTTCCCGCTGTCCTCAGAACCCCTGGGCCCTGCCTGCTTCAACCCGAGCTGCCTAGCACCAAACACATACTTCCGGGTTTCTGTGCCATTCCGTTTGTTAAAGGGCTTTAAGAGAGGAAATCGCTGGCCTGATCTAATACCCGGTAGTATTTGTGCAGAAAACCAGAACCAGATCAGGGAAGTTATTTCTCTTAGCCAGCTAATGGCAGAGAGAGGACCAAAATCCAGGTGCTTCTGATAGAGGACTCAAGAGTTAGAAAATTTCAGTTTAAGGTAAAAGTTATAAGCCTAGCAAGTAACCTATATGTTAAAGCCTTTGTTTCAGAAACTACAGATAAGGCCCGTCCTGGCTCCTGGGAAAACAGCCGACCTCCTGGGGCACCACTAGATTACCGCCTGGGGACAAGTGGAGGCATCCGGGCCTTTGCGTGCCAGGGAGAGACAGATGACCTCCTGCCCCTGGGAACAGCTAACTGCCCAGGACAGGAATGTTGCAGCTTCACTCACCTGACCCCCTCAGAACTTCACAAGCCCTCACACCGCACCTTGTTTATTCTCTGGTATAAAAAGTCTGGCCTGGACAAAGAGAAGGAAGATGGTCTGTTAGGGTGTGAACCCGCCCTCTTCTCAGATCGCCGGCCGTCTGAATAAAGCGCCATAAAGATTCAAACGCTGTCATTGCTTATTGGGCTTGGTAGTGACAGGCAGCCCGAACACCATTCTCTTTTCCGGTTACACTTGCTTCCACACGGGGCTTCTCAGGTGAATTGCGCTGGAACTGGGGGGGTGGACAGGCCCCGTGAAGGCCCCCGTGCCTTTGCTTCCTGGCGTTGGCGCTTCCCTAGGCAGCAGACACACCTACGGCCAGAAGAAACGGGGCTGGCCATCAGTGTCACTGGTCCTCTGGAACACTGTATTGGGACACATTGCCACTATCATCATCCCTTTTGGTGCCACTCTGAAGCCTTTGTGACACTCATCCCAGATGCAGTGCTGATTGTGCCGGGGGCCTGGGAGCAGGGGACCCGGACCCACTCACACACGGCACCTGGGCCTGCTGTTCCGAGCCCCGCCTTGCCCAGTGGGAGCTGGAATTGAACAGAAGGGAGAGAATAGAAGGACCCGGAGAAGGAAAGGGGAGGGGCAGCCTCAAGGAAGGAATGGGTGGGCACACCCAACCAGACAGCATCTGTGCACCCGTCTCCGCCCAGTGACCTCCCCCCACCCCTCCGACTCACTGTAGGCAGCAGGGTCTGCACACTGGGGTTCTCAGGGCCCAGAGGCTATTGGGAGGCCCTGCGTTAACACGGAGCGTGAGGCAGATGGATCCTCCCAAGGCTTCGTCCGTGCCCTCCTCTCCCCCATCAAGGCCATGTCTGTCACACTCCCCCACACCCCCCAGTGCCCCCTCGCAGATGTTCTGTGGTCCAGGCACCGTGGCAGCTGGGGCGTTAGTCCTGTGGGCTGAGATAGAGCAACTCGGCAGGAACCAGGTCTGCTGAGGAGGCAGAACTTTGCCCACTGGGCACTTTCAAGGACAGCTCAAAACACCCTGTCGGCTGTGGCCAGCTCTGGCCTACCTGTGCCCGAAGGGTATCAGAGCCCCCCAGCTCCCAGCAGACAGGGATAGCAGACCTTCCAGTGTGTCCTGCAGGCCAGACTGGTCTGCCAGCACCAGCCGTCATCAAGTAAAGCCCGAGGAGTGCAGCCGTCTGAGCCTCCATCGCTCAGGGGGCCTCTGCACTCTGTGGCTGCTCCTTTCAGGTCTCAGGGGCAGGAACACTGTTACAAACAAGCACTTACCAAATTACAGGGTTTCCCTAACACCCTGAAGTATTCACTGTCCCGTAAATGGTGCCAGGACCGCTGGGTGGTCATGGGGTGGTGGGAACAGGGCAGGGAGACTCCCATTCCTACTTACACCAAAATAAACTCCAGATGGCTCACATATTTGAATGTAAAAAAAGAAAGAAGGAAAGAAACCCAAACAAAGCTACAAGAAAACAGGAGATTTTTTTTTATGAACTTGGTATGAGAAAGTTCCTTCCAAGCATGTTACAAAATTCTAAGTCCTTTTTTTAAAACATCAATCTATTCAACTATATAAAAATAAAACATTTCTACATAACAAAACGCACCATTAAGACAATTGAGAGTATTTGCACCGCACCTCACGAAGGACAACTTGATATTAGCTGTAACAGTGAACAGCATCCACTTCCGGGAAGATGAAGTAGACATAGTTGTCCCTATTAAGTACAGTTAAAACCCCTGGCAGAAACACCAGTGGGCGCAGCTAAAGCCCAAACCAAAGCCTGCTCTGTGTAGGCAAAGAGCAGAGAGGGGCGGCCAGCAGGGCGGAAAGGCAGCTTTCAGACACGGGGCAAACTCGCATGGCGCCCAGCAGTAATGAGGCTGCTCTCAAACGATGCAATGACCCAGAGCAAAATCTTGGCGGATGAGCTCCACAGAAGAATGGAAAAGAAAGAGACAGAACCCACAAACTGGAAGCTGGAACAATAGAAATTACCCAATCTGAACAACAGAGAAAATAGATTGAAAAAACCGAAGAGACCCTCAGGGCATACATGGGACAGTAAAGAAACGTCAAACATGTTTGTCAGCAGAGTCCCAGCAGGACAGACGGGCGGGGCGGGTGCTGAGAAATGCCCCACAAAATAACAGCTGAGAACTCCCCACATTTGGCAAGATGTAAATGTACAGATTCAAGAAGCTGAGCACACCCAAGCCAGATAAGAGAAATCCATGACAAGATACATCATAATTAATTTCTGGAAATGGAAGACAAAAAAATTACTGAAAGCAGGGGGAAAAAATGACCCCTTACCTACAGGGGTCATTAGCTTGAATGACAGTGGGTTCCTCAGCGGAACTGCGGAGGCCAGAAGGATGCAGCGCAATATTTTCAGGGGCTGAAAGAACTGTGAACCCAGAACACTATGCCCTGTGGGCATGTTCTTCAGGAGCGAGAGGAATCAAGACATTCTCAGGTGAAGGAAAACTAACATTTATCGATGAAGGATGATGGGAAGATTCCATGATCACCAATCTTAAAGTGCTGGGAGTGCTAACCAATGCAAAACAGCAAGAAAAGGAAGTAGAAGTCATTCATGTCAGAAAGGAAGAAATAAAACTGCCCCTACTTGCAGACACTCAGAGTCCTCTCTTCTCCATGGGGGAGATGTTCCAAGTCCCCCCGTAGATTCCTGAAACCTCAAACAGTAGCAAGTTTTATATACACTATATTTTTTCCTATGCATACATACACCTTCAAGCAAGGGTGTCCAACCTTTTGACGTCTCTGCGCCACACTGGAAGAAGAGTTGTCTTGGGCCACACGTTAAATACACTGCGACACATAATCACAAAAACATCTCATAATGTGTTAAATAAATTTATGATTTTGTGTTGGGCCTCATTCACAGCCAACCTGAGCCGCATGTGGCCCTCGGGCTACAGGTTGGACACTGGAGCTTCTCTTTAGCATATTCGAATTGCCAGCGTCACTGCTCTTGCACTTCGGGGCCACGATTAAGTAATATAAGGGTGACTGGAACACAAGCACTGTGGCACCACTGCCATCCATCTAGTAATCTGGACTAAGTGGCTGACTGGCGGGCAGCATATGGGCACGGGGGCACTGGACAAAGGGGTGACTCACATCCCAGGCAGGACAGAGTTGGGTGGCTCAATATTTCATCATGAGACTTCTGGCCAAGATGGAGGCGTAGGTAGACACACTGTGCCTCCTCGCACAACCAAAAGAGGAAAAACAACAATTTAAAAAACAAAAACAGCCAGATCTGACAGAAAACTGAACTGAGTGGAAGTCCAACAACCAAGGAGTTAAAGAAGACACGTTCATCCAGACCGGTAAGTGGGGCGGAGCCGGGTGGAGAGCCCGAGGCAAGACGCGGTTTGTGGAGCGGTACCGGCAATGCTCCAGCTGCCCAGAGAGGCCTGTGGCGGGAGCACCTGGCCAAAACACAGCAGGCGCACTCAGCGAAACCGGGGCTGAGACTGGTGGACTGGGCAGTCCCTCATTCTCGCGCAGATAAACCGGAAGGAAAAGCTGGGGAGCAGAACAGACCGTGCGGCCCACCAACGCAGGGAAATAAAACCTCAAACCACCAACTGAAAACACCTGTGGGGGCTGAGGCGGCAGTGGGAGGAACTCCCAGCCTCACAGGAGAATTCGTTCGGGACACCCACAGGGACATGGAACTGGGCAGGCCCGTCCACTCACCCCGGAGCCAGCAAAGAAGGATCCAACTTGCTCGTGGGTAGCTGGGGAAGTGCGGAGAACAGAGTAAGTGCCATTGTTCTCTCAGGCCCCGCCCCCACAGACAGCATCACAACACAATGACATGGGTTACCCCGCCCTGGTGAACACCTAAGGCTCCACCCCTTAAAGTAACAAGTGCACCAAGAAAAAAAAAATGGCCCAAATGAAAGAACACGTCAAAGCTCCAGAAAAAATACAACTAAGTGACGAAGAGATAGCCAACCTATCAGATGCGCGGTTCAAAGCACTGGTAATCAAGAATCTCACAGGATTGACTGAAATTTGGTCACAATTAGATGAACAAATGAAGGATACGCTAAAGGAAATGTGCAGGGAACCAATAGGGATGAGAAGGAAACTGGGACTCAAATCAACGGAGTGGACCAGCAGAAAGAAAATACATGAAACAGAAAACAGAAAAGAATGAAGAAACAAGAATTCAAAAAACTGAGGAGAGGCTTAGGAACCTCCAGGACATCTTTTTTTTTTTTTTTTTAATATTTCATTTATTTATTTTTAGAGAGAGGGGAAGGGAGGGAGAAAGGTGGGGAGAAACATCAATGTGTGGTTGCCTCTCGTGCACCCCTTACTGGGGACATGGCCTGCAACCCAGGCGTGTGCCCTGACTGGGAATCGAACCAGCGATACTTTGGTTCACAGGCCCATGCTCAATCCACTGAGCTACATCAGCCAGGTCCAGGACATCTTTAAATGTCCCAACATCTGAGTCATAGGGGTGCCAGAAGGAGAAGAGGGAGACCAAAGGATTGAAAACTTATTTGAACAAATAATGAAGGAGAACTTCCCCAAGCTGGTGAAGGAAATAGATTTTCAAGAAGTCCAGGAAGCTCAGAGAGTCCCAAAGAAACTGGACCCAAGGAAGCACACACCAAGGCACATCATAATTACATTACCCAAGATTAAAGGAGAGAATCTTAAAAGCAGCAAGAAAAAAGAAGACAGTTACCTACAAAGGAGTTCCCATAAGACTGTCAGCTGATTTCTCAAAAGAGACCTTGTAGGCAAGAAGGGGCTGGAGAGAAGTATTCCAAGCCATGAAAGGCAAGGACCTACATCCAAGATGACTCTGTTCAGCAAAGCTATCATTTAGAATGGAAGGGCAGATAAAGTGCTTCTCAGATTAGGTCAAGTTCAGGGAGGTCATCATCACCCAGCCTTTATTATATGAAATGTTAAAGGGATTTATATAAGGCATGGAGGGATATCAACAGGGGAGTGGTAGGGGGAGAGTGGGGGAAAGGTACGGAGAATAAGTAGCATAAACGGTAGGTAGAAAACAGACGGGGGAGGTTAAGAATAGTATAGGAAATGTAGAAGACAAAGAACTTATGTGTATGACCTATGGACAAAAACTAAAGGGCGGGGAATGGAGGGGTGGAGGGGAAGAAAGGGGGGAAAATGGGACAACCGTAATAGCATAATCAATAAAATATATTTTAAAAAAAGATTTCATCATGCTACTCAGAATGATATGCAATTTAAAACTGTGAATTATTTATTGAATTTGCCATTTAAGATTTTCAGACCATGCTTGACCACGGGTTAACCACAACCACGGAAAGTGAAACCGCCAACAGGCGGGGACCACTGTGCGTGGTTGTTCATGCAGAAGATCCCAAAGAATCGACAAAAAAATTATTAGAACCAATGAGTTAAGCCAGCTCACAGGATACACGATCAACCCAAAAATCAATTGCATTTCTGTATATTAGAAATGGATACATGGACAAAATTAAAAATAAAACACTATAATCATTCAAAAAATAAAATCCTTAGGAGTAGATCTAACAACACGTGTTAAGAACTTGTATGATAAAAACTCTACAATGCTAGTGAAAGAACTCGAATTTCTAAATAACTGAAGAGATAGACCACGTTCAAGGACTGGAATATTAAACATAGTAAAGATGTCAATTCTTCCCAAATTGATACACAGGTTTAACATAATACTATCAAAATCCCAGCAAGGTGCTTTTATCGTTATAGATGAGACGTGTGTGCGGAAGGCAAAGGAACTAGAATAGCTGAAACAATGGTGAAAAAGAATAAAGTCAGAGGACTTAGTCTACCTGACCGCAAGGCTTGTTATATACGGCACAGCAATCAGTGCTGTGCGGGTGGCAGAGGCCTCCAGGCAGATGATGGAACAGGAAAGGCAGCCCCGACTCACACAAATGTCTGGCTGGTTTTTAGGAAAGGTGCTAAAGCAATTTAATGGAGGAGACACACTCTTCAACAAATGATGCCGGAGTAATTAGATACCCATAGGCTTAAAGGAAAAAGTACCTCAACCTAAGTCTCCACCTTATGTAAAAATTAATTTGGCCCTGGCTGGTGTGACTCAGTGGATTGAGAGCCAGCCTGAGAACTGAAAGTTCGCAGGTTCGATTCCCAGCCAGAGCACATGCCTGGGTTTTGGACCAAGTCCCTGGTTGGGGGCCTGTGAGAGGCAACTGATCAATGTATCTTGCACATTGCTGTTTCCCTTGCTTTCTCCCTTCCTTTCCCCCAGTCTAAAAGTAAGTAAATAAAATCTTTTTAAAAAATTAATCCAAAATGGTTCACATACTTAAATGTAAACATAAAGCTATAAAATGTTTAGCAAAAAATTTAGGAGAAAATCTTTGGGATCTAGACCTAAGCAAAAAGTTCTTAGACTCCATACCCCAAGCACAATCCATAAAAATAAAACCTGAACAACTGGACTTCAAAATTAAATTTTTTGTGCATCAAAGGACACTATCAAGGAAGTGAACTGACTGGCTATAGAACAGGAGGAAATGTTTGCAAATCATGTTATCTGGCAAGGTCCGGTATGCAGAATATATAAAGAACTCTCAACAACCAAAAATCCAATTCAAAAATGGTAAAAGACTAAAACAGACATTTCTCCAAGGAAGATAAACCAATGTCTATTAAGCACATGAAGACATGCTCAACATCACTACTCATTAGAGAAATGCAAGTCAGACCCACAACGAGATTCTGCTTCACACCACTAAAGCAGCTACAGTTTTTTTTAAAAAAGGAAACTAAGTGTTGGTAGAAATGAGGAGAAACTGAACGCTCATACAGTGCTGGGGGGATGGAAAATGCTGCAGCCACTGTGGGAAACAGTTTTAGTGGTTTTCAATAAATTAAACATAGAATTACTGTATGACCCACCAACTCTGCTGAACATATTCTCTACTCAAAAGCACTGAAAACAAGCGTTCAAACCAAAGCTTGTTCACAAATATTCACAGCAGCACTATTCACAAAAGCCAAAAGGTGAAAACAAGCCACATGTCCCCCAACCGATGACGGGACAACAAAGTGTGGTGGATCCATAGAATGGAATATTATTTAGCCGTCAAAAGGAATGAACTACTGATACATGATAAATCTTTAAAACATGCTAAGTGAAAGGAGCCAGTAACAAAAAGACCTCATGTTATATGATTCTCTTTCTCTGGAGTCAGAGAATCCATTGAAACAGAAAGGAGGTTGGGGGCACTGGGCGGCTGTTGGGAGGGAAGATGAGAAGCCACAGCTTGGTGGGCACAGGGCCTGCTTCTGCCGTAGACGGAGGCAGTAGCCGCACAGCACTGCGCCACTTGTCATGAAGGGTAAATTTCATGTGTATTCACCACAGTATTTAATTTGCATCCTTCCATCCATGTGCGGGGTTGGCTGGAGCTCTTCCTTGTTTAGGTCGGGCCCCTGTCTCCTCCATGCGAAAGCACAAGAAAACAGTGAACGACATCTGAGAAATGCATCGTTTCAGGGTTGAATCATGAAGGACAAAACAAGGTTCTCTGTCAGCCAGCTCCGTGCCCAGCCCCAGGCAGCCCTCGTCCCAGGAATCCCCAGGAATCCCTTCAGAGCGCCTCTGCCTCTAAGATAATGAGGCTCCCAAAATGTAGGTGGTTTAAACATTCAGATCAACTGTTGCAAATCAGAGACTCCATCTAGGCAGGCCTCACTGTTTATGAAACGTATTCCTTTTCCTGGGCTTACCCACCCCACGGGTCCATGGGGACAGGACAGGAAACTGGGAAGGACGCGCCCTGCAGCCTTCGCGGTCGTGGTCAGCGTCGCGCTGCGCGCCCAGCTGGGCCACCTGCCTCATCCAGGCAGGCAGTTAGGGCAACCCTGGGCTGCCAGACCTCCGTCCCCTTCAGTTCTTCCTACGCGAAGTGTGCTATAACCAGCTCCCTCCACCTCCCGAAGCGGGGAGCACCTGTTTCTCTGCCCCCGCCTTGAGAGCACGGGTGAATTTGCGTTTTCTCTTGTGCATCACCGAACAAGCGGGGCCGAATCTGGGCGCAGCGGTCTCCTCATCTCAGGCGCGCTAGGCAGGGCCGGGCTGCCACCGCCCGGGCAGGGATGGCCGGGGCTCTGCAGATGGGGTCCTTTCCGCACATCTCTCCCCGAGATGCCAGCAGGAGCCCACAGCCTAAGCCGCCGAGTGGAGTCCCAGCGGTGGGAGGACGGAGCTGCCACACTGCGCGCCCATTGCACCCTGCAGGAAGCGTTCTACGCTCAGACATGGGGGGACAGGGGCTCACTTGGTAGGGAACCAGACCAAGGAGAAACTTGGTCCAGGCGAATCACTGGCCCAACTGTCCTAGCCTGGACGCTGATACTTGAGACAGAAATCCTTGAGCAGCAAAACCTGTCAGCAGCACCCCCTTTACCGGGCCTGCACCCCACTTCCCCCAGAAGAGGAAGCTGGGCTCTCACTTCTTGCCTCACTGTTTGAAACCTGCAGGGAATTAGGCCCTGGAAATCAGGTTCCTAAGAACTTCTTTCAACCAGGCCCAGCTCCTGAGCTGAATTGGACAAAACAAATCTCTAACTGCCAGAGAAGCCCTTCTACTCACACTTTGGTAATTCCACAGAGCGCTCGAAGCTCTCAGAGAAATGCTTCACCCTTAATCGAAACAGTGCCAGCACTGTGTGCCCCGGCTCCTCGGCTCTGCCTGCAGAAGGGAGCACCTCACCGGTGGAGGAAAAACTGGGGCCTGTTGGCTTCTTAGCTAGTTGGGGGCTGAGGGCGCCAGCCAGCTGAAGGCCCGGCCACAGCTGCAGCACGAGAAGAGTGGTTTGCCAGCTTCCGGAAGTTTATTAGAGAACGAGTTTGGGCCAGTCGGTGTTTACACGCTTAGTCACGACAGCGCCGGTACTGGCTGCAGGAGGGGACAAGGCTTGCTGCTTTGCTGGTCGCTGGAGAAGTCACCCCAGGGAAGTGATGGGCTTCGCTCCATGTCCGAGGTGCCAGGGCTTGGAGCTGGGGCTCTCAGGGAGACTCCACTTCTTCCAGGGCCGGGCTCGAGGGGATGAGGGTTTTCAGAATCTCCGAGTAGTAGGGGCCGAAGGCCTGCTGATTGCGGTGCGTTAGGCTGACAAACTGTTGGCCCAGTTCTGCCAGCTCTGCCTCAATGAGAGTAAGGCCTCTGGGGAGGCCTAACAGAGAATGCGGCACACCGAGAGCCAAACGGCATTTGAGAAACAAGCGGATCCGCTGATCTGTGAGCAGGAAAAGACAGAGGGAAGGGGCAGGGCAGGCGCCTTTCAGGGACACGCACTGCCCTGCGCGCACCAGGTTCTGAGTTAGCTGACACACTCACTAACCTACTCACTTGGCTAGACACAGGAACTTTGTTTTCTTTGGGGGGAAGGGGGGCTGCTATCTAGCTCCCAAGAACAAAGCGAAGATTGAAAACTAGTGGGCTAGTACATTTTTGACTATTTCAAAGATTACTTAAGTATTCATCAGTGAGATCCTACCGACTATTTGACATAACAGAAAGATCTGATCCTTTGGATGGCTGAGGTGAACAGCAAGGCCAAGTTCATAGCCCACACTCCAGCATGGGATGGTGGGGGAATCGCTGCCATGCAAACATGTCCACCAGTGAACTTAGCATCAGTTTCTTGTTGGCAGGGGGTGGATGCCACATGTCGTAGACTGCAAATGACCTAGAAGGTCAGGGATGACTTAACCAGGTTGGTCGGACAGTATGCCACACCTAGATGTCATGGATTCCTGGGTGCAGATCTTTCTTAGAACCATAGAGTCAGTCTTTAAACTAAAAAAGATATATTTCAACCCAGCATTTAGAAAAACTAAAGCCCAAACATCAACTTGCCCGGTGACCACGCCTGTCCCTGTTAAGTGGTTCGGGAGCTGAGTTGTGGGGCTGGAATCTACCTCTCTCCACAGCGCCCTCACTCCCAGTCCCCAAAGCACACTCACCGACGGCGCCGCGGACACAGTTCTCCTTGCGGGCAATGTCCTGGAGCTGTCCCATCGAAGAGGCTGTGTTGTCACTGCTCAGAGCAGCAAGGCCCATGTTCTCGAGGCTCAGATTGATTTCCTGAGACACCGTTTACTCACAGTCAGCATGGCCTCCTCAGGCCGAGACCATGAAGGACACTCAGCTGGCAGCCCCAGGGGGCCCTGGCATTGGCCCAGAGCCGGGGAAGCTCCGCGCCTGCCACGGGGCCCACTTGAGGGAGACTCCTGCCCTCCTCCCGCCCTCACCCAGCCCCTGGGAGCCGCAGAGCTCAATGGGCAGATTCAATGTCTTCACTCTCACCTCGGGATATCGACTGTGCTCTACACCAGCACCACGATCTCCTTCTTAGTAAACAAGATAAACTGAAACCAACTCTGGACAGGCACTCAGTTCTGCCCTTGGATCAACTCAGTAATCTCTGGCCCCATGGAATTTATTTACAAGTTTGTATATGTCTATACATTTTTAAGACTTTCTTGGACGTCTTCCATGGCCATTTGTCCTACTCTCACCAACTAGAGTGACAAACCTGGCCTTCTGATTCCGCTGGTGTGATGTCCGGCAACACAGTGGACATCAGTCAGTACTGCTGACCCATCAGCTCCCAAAATGTGTACGTAAAACCAGCCCACTCCCGCCCGCTCAACCACACAATGACTGCATTGTAGCAATAAGATGATGCATCATTTTGTAGCAAACTAGCCTCTGCACTACTCTTCTGGAAGAAAGTTTGATTTTTCTTTGTCACAAGCCTCAAGACCACTTTTTTTTAAAAGATTTTATGTATTTATTTATTTATTTATTAGAGAGGGGAAGGGAAGGAGAAAGAGAGGGAGAGAAACATCAATGTGTGGTTGCCTCTCATGCACCCCCAACTGGGGACCCAGCCTGCAACCCAGGCATGTGCCCTGACTGGGAATCAAACCAGCGACCCCTTGGTTCACAAGCCAGCACTCAATCCACTGAGCCACACCAGCCAGGGTTCAAGACCACTTATAGAAAGACACCAATAATCTTTGTGGACGGTTCCAAAGGGCCTTTCTGTGGCAGAACATAAGCAATTATTCCTTACCTGCCTGTCCTCTTCCCACACATCACGTCCTCTAAAGAAAAAGAACCTATGCAGCTCACCTGGAATTAAATTCCTCCATGAAGGCTTTGATTCTGTGTTTCAGCTTACCCACAAACTGAGGGGAGCCAAACAGAACGCTGACAGAGAAACGCCTGGTCACCAGCAAGACTGAGGCCAGGATGGCCAAGTGGAGCATCTGGGACTGCAGCCCCTGCAGCCGGGCTCTGTCCACCAGCAGCGTCTGGGGACACAGAGGGGACAGGTGGTCGGAGAGCAGGCTCCTGTGGAGGAAGGACCTTGTACAAGCCCACAGGCGGTCCCCCACATGGGCCTACCTCAGGGAACTCCTCTTCGTCAGGGTCCCAGAGAAGAAGGTTCAGGAAACCCTGGGACAGCACCACTGTGGGGATGAGGGGATCGGGGCTGTGGGCTGCCTCATTCAGAGAGGGAGCTTTGGGGGAGGCTGGAGGCAGCATGGTGAGGTCAGCCACCTGGTGGTGCGATCCAGGAGGCCGGGCAGAGGGCAGAGTCGGGAGCAGCTTCAGCATCTGCACCCCTGATGCTGGGAGATGAAGGTTCTTTCCTAAATGTACTCCTGGTCCATAAACACATGCTCACAGGAGCGAGGGTGTCCTTTTATCTTCGATAACGGTTCCTTCTCCCTCCCCCTACTGAGGAAGAAACTTTCTGTTCCTAAAAGGAGGCAGAGTGCCCTCTAGTGTCACAAAAGTCAGACCCAAGGTCACAGCTCCCCATGCCTGCCCGCAAGTTATATCCACACTCTGCTGCCTGTCGAGGAGTTCCTGGAATTTAGCCCGTTCATACTGGATGGAATGTTCCTGCGGGTGGGGCTCAAGGCTCTGGATGGGGTAGTTCCTCCTGTCCCTTTTCATCAAGGCCAGCACCCAGAAGATCCCTCTGACACAGAGAAAACGAAACATTGATTCTGTGACAGGAGATCTGGTGAGAGGCTCCTCACCAGGAGCCACTGAATCACCGCTTTCGAAAACTAGCGGGTCCCGATGGCAGCCTAGGTAAACACAGGTCATTTCCACGCACAACCACATCAAAATTACAACTAAACTACAGAACAACCATCACTCAGAACCATCAGAAACCAAGCTGAATGGAAGTCTGACAACTACAGAATTAAAGTAACCTCATCCATCCAGACTGGCAGGAGGGGCTGTTCCCACACCCACATGAATAAAAATTGAGGAGGCCTATCACAGGAGTGAGAGTCCCAGTCCCACACCAGGTCCCCCAGCCCAGGGTTCCCGTGCCAGGAAGATAAGTTCCCACAACTTCTGGCTGTAAACACCAGTGGGGATTGAGGTGGTGGAAGAAACTTCTGGAGTCCCAAGCAGTTCATCTGAAGGAACCAACACATGGACTTACTCAGACTCACCCCCTCTGAGCTCCAGCACTGGGGTAGCAGCTTGAAAGGCACCAGTGGCATACAGGGAGAAGCTGAAGTGTCTGGCATTAAGGTGAGAACAGGGGACAGCTTCCTCCCAGACAGAAAGTTGACCATTGTCCTGTTTCTGAACCCTCCCCTGACAGAGCTGCAGAGCTGGCAGGCAGGCACCACATTTGAGACTCCATCAACCTGGCTCACACTGTTCGACGGGCCGGCAAATCCCCTGAGGCTCCGTCCCACCCAACTTACAGCCGCTAACAACAGCTTTTCCCTGAGTGGCTGGTTTTGCTCAAGTATCACAACTTCCTAAATCCTCTCAAACAACAGCCGGCCTCAGTGAGCCCCCAGACGCCATACTCTTGCTAAGTGGCCCCAGGCCCAGCACTAGCAGCAGCCGGCCTAGATCCACAGCTTGGCTTTGCCTGGGAATCTCCAAGCCCAGCACCAGTAGCAGCCATCTCAGATTGCTTTATAGCTCATGCAGGGTGACCCTGGGCAGAACACAGGGTGGGGCTGACCATGGCCTGTACCACCTGGGAAACCCCAGGGCCTGCACACCCAGTGGACCGCTACAGACCACACTGGAGCACCACCACCCTGTCCCTGCACAGCTGATCCTCCATGGAGGGCAGAAGTTGGTGGTCATTGGTCACAGCCAGTCCTTGCAGCTGACTGGCCTGGGTAAATCCCTCCTATTGATCTGCCAACAGCAACCAAGGCTCAACTACAAGAGGAGAGTGTACTCAGCCCACACAAAGGGTGCACCTCGAGTACCCAGCTTGGGTGATAGGGGAGGCTGTGCCACTGGACCCTACAGGACACCTACTACATTAGACCATGCTGCCAAGACAGGGACTCATAGCAGCTCTACCTAATACATAAAAACAAATACAGAGAGGCTGCCAAAATAAGGGGACAAAGAAACATGGCCCGAATGAAAGAACAGATCAAAATTCTACAAAAAACTAGCCCGGCTGGCGTACCTCAGTGGATTGAGCGCAGGCTGGGAACCAGAGGGTCCCGGTTCGATTCCCAGTCGGGGCACATGCCTGGGTTGCGGGCCAGGTCCCCAATGAGGGCCATGTGAGAGGCAACCATACATTGCTCTTTCTCCCTCCGTTCTCTCTCTGAAAATAAATAAATAAAATCTTAAAAAAAAAAAGAAATCAATATTCTAAAAAAAAATTCTACAAAAAACTAAACAAAATGGAGCTAAAAAGTCTATTAGATGCAGAGTTCAAAACACTGGTTATAAGGATGCTCAAGGAATTTAGTAAGGACCTCAACAGCATAAAAAAAGATCCCATCAGAAATGAAGTATAGGAGAGAGACCTCTGGATAAGATGGAGGCATAGGTAGATACACTTTGCCTCCTCATACAACCAAAGAAGGACAACAACAACTTTAAAAACAAAAAACAACCAGAACTGCCAGAAAATTGAACTGTATGGAAGTCCAACAACCAAGAAGTTAAAGCAGAAACATTCAGCCAGACCGGTAGGAGAAGCGGAGACGGGCAGCTGGGGTAGAGAGGACACGAGTCAAGGTGGCAGCTGGAGGACTGAGCGGACGAGGCACTGTCTGGTGGTCCCACATTTGTGTGCAGATAACCCAGGAGGAACAACTGAGGAGCAGGACAGACTGCACAACCCAGGGTTACAGCATGGGAAAAGAAAGCCTCAAAACCTCTGGCTGCGGGAGAAACTCCCAGCCTCACAGGATAGTGCATTGGAGGCACCCACAGAGTCCTAGAACATATACAAGCCCACCCACCTGGGAATCAGCACCAGAAGGACACAATTCGCTTGTGGGTAGCAGGGGAAGTGACTGAAAGCTAGAAAGAGCCAAGCATTGTTCCCTCTCGGACCCCTCCCCCACATACAGAGCCACAACGCTGTGATGTGGGTTGCCCCACCCCAATGAATACCTAAGGTTCCGCCCCTTACAACATAACAGGTGTGCTGAGACAAATAAAAATGGTCCAAATGAAGGAACAGATCAAAACTCCAGAAAAAGAACAAAGCAACAAAGAGATAGCCAACCTATCAGATGCAGAGCTCAAAACACTGGTATCAGGATGCTCACAGAACTGGTTGAGTACAGTCACAAAATTGAGGAAACAGTGAAGGTTATGCAATGTGAAGTAAAGAAAAACATACAGGAAACCAACAGTGAAGGAAAGGAAACCAGGACTCACATCAATGATGTGGAGAAGAAGGAAGAAATAAACATTCAAGGAGAACAGAATGAAGAAACAAGAATTCAAAAAAATGAGGAGAGGCTTAGCAACCTCTAGAACAACTTTAAACGTTCCAACATCTGAATCAGAGAGTTGCCAGAAGGAGAAGAGGAAGAGCAAGAAACTGAAAACTTATTTGAAAACATAATGAAGGAGAATTTCCCCAATTTGGCAAAGGAAATAGAATTCCAGGATGTCCAAGAAGCTCAGAGAGTCCCAAAGAAACTGGACCCATGGAAGCACACACGAAGGCACCCTATAATTACATTACCCAAGATTACAGGAGAGAATCTTTTTTTTTTTTAATTTTTTTTTAAGATTTTATTTATTTATTTTTAGAGAGAGGGGAAGAGAGGGAGAAAGAGAGGGAGAGAAACAGCAATGCACGGTCGCCTCTCACATGGCCCCCACCGGGGACCCGGCCCGCAACCCAGGCATGTGCCCCGACTGGGAATCGAACCGGGACCCTCCGGCTCCCAGCCCACGCCCAATCCACTGAGCTACACCAGCCGGGCTACAGGAGAGAATCTTAAAAGCAGCAAGAAAAAAGGAGACAGTTACCTACAAAGGAGTTCTCGTAAGACTCTCAGCTGATTTCTCCAAAGAAACCTTGCAGGCAAGAAGGGGCTGGAGAGAAGTATTCCAAGTCATGAAAGGCAAGGACCTACATCCAAGATGACTCTGTTCAGCAAAGCTATCATTTAGAATGGAAGGGCAGATAAAGTGCTTCTCAGATTAGGTCAAGTTAAAGAAGTTCATCATCACCAAGCCTTTATTATATGAAATGTTAAAGAGACTTATCTAAGAAAAATAAGATAAAAACTATGAACAGTAAAATGACAACAAACTCACAACTATCAACAAGTGAATCTTAAAAAAACAACAACAACAACAAAAATGACGCAAACAACTAGAACAGGAACAGAGGAACAGAATCACAGAAATAGAGATCACATGGAGGGTTATCAGCAGGAATGGGGGAGTATGGGGGAAAACATACAGGAAATAAGAAACGTAAATTGTAGGTACAAAATAGACAGGGGGAGGTTAAGAATAGTATGGGAAATGGAGAAGCCAAAGAACTGATATGTACGACCCATGGACATGAACTAAAGAGGGGGAATGCTGGTGGGAGAGGGATGAAGGGCAAAGGGGAATAAAGGGGGAAAAAATGGGACAACTGTAATAGCATAATCAGTAAAATATACTTGAAAAAAGAAATGAAGGATACACTAATTGAAATAAAGAACAATTTACAGGGAAACAACAGTACAGTGAATGAAGCCAAGAATCAAATCAATGATTTGGAACATAAGGAAGCAAAAAACCACCAATCAGAACAACAGGAAAAAAAAAAAAAGAATCCAAAAAAACAAGGAAAGTGTATGCAGCCTCTAGGACAATTTCAAGCATTCCAACATTTGTATCAAAGGGATGCCAGAAGGAGAAGAGAAAGAGCAAAAAATTGGAAATCTATTTGAAAAAATAACAAAAGAAAACTCCCCTAATTTGGTGAAGGAAATAGACATACAAGTCCAGGAAGCACAGAGAGTCCCAAACAAGATGGATGTGAAGAGGCCCACTCTAAGACACATCATAATTAAAAAGCCAAAAGTTAAAGATAAAGAGAGAATCTTAAAAGCAGCCAGAGAAAAGTTAGTTACTTACAGAGGAGTTCCCATAGGACTGTCAGCTGATTTCTCAAAAGAAGCTTAGCAGGCTAGAAGGGATGGCAGGACATATTCAAGGTCATGAAAAGCAGGGACCTACAACCAAGATTGCTCTATTCAGCAAAGATATCAATTAGAATCAAAGGGCAGATAAAGAGCTTCCCAGACAAGAAAACACTAAAAAGTTCATCATCACCAAGCCATTATTATATGAAATGTTAAAGGAACTTATTTAAGAAAAAGATCAAAACTATGAACAATAAAATGGCAATAAATATATATCTATCAACAATTGAATCTAAAAAACAAACTAAGCAAACAAGAACAGAGACAGAATCATGGATACAGAGAGGGTTTTGATGGTTGCCAGATAGGAGGCAGGAGGGGGAGAATGGGTGGAGAGGTGAGGGGATTAAGAAGTACAGATGGCCCGGCTGGTGTAGCTCAGTGGATTGAGCGCGGGCTGGGAACCAGAGGGTCCCGGTTCGATTCCCAGTCAGGGCACATGCCTGGGTTGAGGGCCAGGTCCCCAGTGAGGTCCATGTGAGAGGCAACCATACATTGCTCTTTCTCTCTCCCTTCTCCGCTCTCTGAAAATAAATAAATAAAATCTTAAAAAAAAAAGAACTTATACCACAGTGATTGCAACTTGTTTGAAAAAAAAAAAGAAGTACAGATGGGTAGTTACAGAATAGCCACGGGGATGTAAAGTACAGTGAAGGACATGCAGTAGCCAAAGAATGTATATGCATGACCCATGGACATGAACAATGGTGGGGAGATTGCCTGAGGGAGTGGGGGTGCTGGGTGGAGGGGGGAAAGGGGAAAAAATTGGGACAACTGTGATTGTATAATCAATCAAATATAATTTTAAAAAAGAATTAAAAACAGCCCTGGCTGGTGTAGCCCAGTGGATTGAGTGTGGGCTGTGGACCAAAGGGTCGCC
>PVJI01018413.1:0-33426 GCA_004026765.1 Micronycteris hirsuta | reverse complement strand
CTGGCTATTGTTAGACTGTTCTTAATTTCAATGTCTCTGGTTATGTTTGGCTTGCTTTCTGCTTTTGTTGATTATGTTCCGGTTAATGGTGAGATCATATGGTATTTGTCCTTCACCTCCTGGCTTACTTCACTTAGCATAATGCTCTCCAGTTCCATCCATGCTGTTGCAAAGGGTATAAGTTCCTTCTTCCTTTCTTCCGCGTAGAATTCCATTGTGTAAATATACCATAGTTTCTTGATCCATTCATTTGTAGATGGGCACTTAGGTTGTTTTGTTTTTTATTTCTGAGGTTCAGTTGTTGATAGTTGTGAGTTTGTTGCCATTTTATTGTTCATATTTTTTCTTCTTTTTCTTAGATAAATCCCTTTGACATTTCATATAATAATGACTTGGTGATGATGAACTCCTTTAAATTGACCTTATCTGGGAAGCACTTTATTTGCCCTTCCATTCTAAGTGATAGCTTTGCCTAGATAGAGTAATCTTGGATGTAGGTCCTTGCCTTTCCTGACTTCAAACACTTCTTTCCAGCCCCTTCTTACCTGTAAGGTTTCTTTAGAGAAATCAGCTGATAGTCTTATGAAAACTCCTTTGTAGGTAACTGTCTCCTTTTCTCTTGCTGCTTTTAAGATTCTCTCCTTATCTTTAATCTTGGATAATGTAATTGTGATGTGCCTTGGTGTGCACTTCCTTGGGTCCAACTTCTTTGGGGCTCTCTGAGCTTCCTGGACTTCCTGGAAATCTATTTCCTTAGCCAGATTGGGAAAGTTCTCCTTCATTATTTTTTCAGAAAAGTTTTCAATTCCTTGCTCTTCCTCTTCTCCTTCTGGCACCTCTATGATTCAGATTTTGTAATGTTTAAAGTTGTATTGGAGGTTCCTAAGCCTCTCTTCATTTTTTCAAATTCTTGTTTCTTCATTCTGTTTTGATTGAATATTTATTTCTTCCTTCTGCTCCAAATCATTGATTTGAGTCCTGGTTTCCTTTCCATCACTGTTGGTTCCCTGTATATTTTTCCTTATTTCCCTTTGCATAACCTTCTCTTTTTCCTCTATTTTGCGACCATACTCAACCATTTCTGTGATCATCCTGATTACCAGTGTTTTGAACTCTGTATCTCTTAGGTTGGCGATCTCTCTGTTGCTTAGTTCTATTTTTGGAGCTTTGATCTGTTCTTTCATTTGGGCCATATTTTTTTTCTCTCAGCATACTTGTTACATAATAAGGGTCAGAGCCTTAGGTTTTTCCCAGGGCGGGGCAACCCACATCCCTGAGTTGTGGTGCCGTATGTGGGGGAAGGGTCTGAGAGGGAACAATGCTGCTTGCTCAGCTCTTGGCTGGCTTTCAGTCACTTCCCCCACTACCCACAAGCAAATTGGGCCCCATCTGGTGCTGATTCCCATGTGGGAGGGTTTGTGTACATTCTAGGAACTTGTAGGTCTCTCCAATGGACTCTCCTGTGAGGGTGGGAGTTTCACCCACTGCCGCAACCCCCACAGATTTTTATAGCCAGAGGTTTTGAGGTTTTTTTCCTGCACTAGAACCCTGGGTTGCGTGGTCTGTCTTGCTCCTCAGTTGTTCTTCCTGGTTTATCTGTACACAAATGTGGAACCACCAGCTGCTGCCTCATCCACATGATCCAAAAGCTGCTACCTTGCCAGCATCCTCTCCACCCTGGCTGCCCATCTCTGCCCTTCCTACCAGTCCGAATGAATCTTTCTTCTTTAACTCATTGGTGTTTGAGCTTCCATATAGTTCAATTTTCTGGCAGTTCTGGTTGTTTTTTTTTTACTTTTAAATCCGTTGTCCTTCTTTTGGTTGTGTGAGGATACAAAGTGTATCTACCTATGCCTCCATCTTGGCCAGAAGACAAATTTGATAAAAACTATAAACACATAGGTACAATCCCAATATTGAAAGGAGAAGTTCTGTAAAATGGAAAACATGGTTTGTGAACTCTGATTTTGAGGCATTTTTTTCTTTTCTTAGACACTTAATTCTATTCTGATAATAATTATAAGATTGATTTTGAGCTTAGAATAATAGCCTCATTCACAAGTTAATTTTCTTGGTATCTGGATGTCCTATTATATGCTACTAAGAAAATAGAAATGAGCTTCCCTTCTGAAACCTTTCTGATATGGTATCAGAAGAGCATGTTGTGGACACAAACAGCTACTTTGTTACCTTAAAGTTAGGCATTTGGAAGTATTAAAACTTAAGAAGATATGGACCTTAAAATCCTCACCTTTTCAGATTGAACCTTAGTTCTTCCTTTTTACTTTAAAAAATTATAGGACACTTGTGGCTCAATACTGTTTTTGTTGTGTTTCTAATTTGCTGCTGATAATATACATGAACTTACCATGCCATTTAAGCATGTTCTAGTTAGTGAGCATTTTATGCAGTGCTACTTTGCCAAATAAAGTTTAAGATAAAGAAATGAAAAAAGATAATTGTCTAAATAGAAATAATTACAACATGGTGAGTGTGAGGCTTAAAACATATGTAGGAGTATAATGTACAACAAAAATAGCAGGAAGGCTAGAGGAGAGAAATGAAAGTATACTGCTGTGTGATTCTTATATTACATAAAAAGTGTTATAATACTATTTTAAGGTAAGACTTCTAACCAACATTGTACTGGATTTATTATCTAGTGCAATCAAACAAAAACAAAATTGAAACAGAGTCATAGATACAGAGAATAGATTGACAGCCATGAGAGGGGTGGGTAGTGGGCCTGGGTGAAAAAGGAGAAGGGATTAAGCAAAAAAACCCTCTCATACACAGACCACAGCATGGTGATTACCAGAGGAAAATGGAGGTGGGGTGAGGTAGGAAAAAGTATAGGGGAAATAAATGATGAAGGAAAGAGACATGATTTGGGGTGGCGATCTGACAATAAAACAAACAGATGATGTATTATAGAACTGTACACCTGAAACCTATATAACTTTATTAATTAATGTCACCCCATTAAATTCAAATAAAATTTAAAATCAGAAAAATGACACAGGGAAAACAAACACAGAGCTTAAGAAGGAAAAGACAAAACTGTATTTATTAGCAGAAAACGTGATCATCTATGTAGAAAATCTTATTGAATCTACAAATAAGCTATTAGAATGAATATGTGAATTATGGAAAATTTAGAATATTAGATCAAAAAATTATTTATGTTATATAAAAACATTAATTTGAGCGAAGAAAGATGGCAGCGGAGAAGGGAGAAGCGTGATCGCTATCCTCCGGACCACTGGCGGGATATCGGGCCGATTTTCTGAGGAGCAGAGCGATCACCCAGCTGTATTCCGGTGTGGGGGAAGATTGGAAACCAAGACTGCGCATAAAACTGAAAGATCAGCCAGTAGGGAGACTGCTTCGGAGGGAAGGGGTCACTCGGGCCTCACGGGGAGCCGGGAGGTCTGCGGATCCAGTAGCAGCAGCTTCCCAGTTTGCTCCAGGTTCCGTGGGAGGGAGCTGGATTGGGGTGTGTGAGTTGCCAAGGCAGACGCGCGCGTCTGTTGGAAGAGCCTTGGTCCCCAGCAGTCCGGAGGTCAGTGCTTACCTGGAGACTGATTCTAGCCAATAACAATACTATTATCTCAATATTCTCTCTATATTGACTATAATTCTCTATAATTTTAATAAGTATCATATACAAGACTTCATACAATATAAACTTCAAATTTATTCCTACAATTTACAGTTAAAAATTTAGGAATTAATCTAATGTTATAATCTAGTTATTAATCTGCTCCTCAAAATTATCTTTTGAGGAGTAATTCAAAACTTAAGTAAAGAATATAATCAATATAATATATAAGAATATTTTCTAAAATATCATGCAATTTATTCATTATGGTTTTTAAACATAATGTATTAATCTTGGACTGAATTGCTAAAATCCTGTTTGTATCCCAAATTTATATAGAGTGATATCTGTAATATTATTCAATACTAGGTGTCTACCGCAACAGCTTTTCCCAAATAGATATATAAATCTGATATCTGCTCACCAACTTTACCAGGGCTAAATTGTTTTTTAATAATAAATAAAATTAAAACATAGACATAGGTCTTATATGCAAAACTGATCATTTTGCATAAAACACCCAGGTTGTTCTTTAAATCTAATTTCTCAAGAAAAACTGGCCAATTTTCAGAGAGAATCAATTATTCAAGCTCTTGGCATTTATTCATCTTTAACCAGAAGTCCTTACAAACTTTAAACCCTATTTATTATAAGAAAAAAGGGGGAGGAGGTCAGAATATCTTTCCCATAGATTTAAACACGACTCTTTTACAATTTAAAAATTTTTTAATTCGCAATATTAGTCCAAGCAATCACCCCATTCAATTCAAGTCCCTAGCCCCACATCTTACCTAGGAAGAGAAGGGTCTGTTTCTGTTTTTTCCACAGAAAAATCTCCAAAACTGCTGACAAGGAAAGCAAAGCCATGTGACAGAAGAAAGACTTCCCTGGCAGCAACCTAATTTCTCATCATCAAAAGGGAATCTACTAATCCAGAATTCTCCAAGCTACACATCAAATATCCTTACTACTAATCTAAAAGGACAAATTAATAAACTGCAATTGGAATTACATCAGCAGTTGCAGGACATCCAATGCCTGTCTGAACAGGAAATATTTAAAACCCTCAGGGACAATTTCTACGGACTTCACCCTAAAATTTAACTTATTAATTTTTATCTGAAATTATGGGTCTTCATAGCCACTTGTTGTTTACTAATTGTATTTATAATCTGTATGCTTTGATACATTTGTAATTTATTCTCCCAAGGTTGTAAAAGGGACCAGCAAGTAACAAACTTTATCAAATTAATCCAGCTTCTAAATTCTTGTAAGAAAAACAAGGGGAGATATAAAAGTTCTTTTCACATGCATGAAAAATCATAGCCCAGAAAAATCACGCATGTCAGAGCTCAGCTCTGCGTGAAGAAAAATCACTCCCATGTGGGCTAGCGTAATCCATGCCTGTAGAAAAGGATTTCATAAGAAAAGAGCGGGAGATGTGGCAGTGATTTCCACACGCGTGTAAACACGTAGTCCTGAGAATTTACACGTTTTGAGCACAGCTCTGTGTGATTCCTGTGTGAGCAAGTGTGGATCATGTCTGTGGAATGGAAATTCTCTAATAGGAATTTGGCAAAGATGTATCTTAAAAAGTTCTGGCTTGCTGTGCCCTGCATATTACTTTAACCTGGTCCTATCTGCCACCGGACCTGAATTTACATCCTGATGCCCTGCTAATGAGTAATCTTACCCCTGTTCTGCTTAATCTCATGAATAATCAATCCAATGTAAATGTGTCTTAATGCCTCTAATAAAAGCCCCGGCTAAGCAACCCACGAGGTCTTTTTTCTTGTCCATTTGCTTGGAAAACTTGTTTCCAGCCCTTCACTTTCAGTCTGTGTAAGTCTTTTGTCCTGAGGTGGGTCTCTTGTAGGCAGCATATGTGTGGGTCGTGCTTTCTTATCCATTCTGCTATTCTATGTCTTTTAATTGGAGCATTTAATCCATTTACATTTAAGGTTATTATTGATAGGTACTTATTCATTGACATTTTTTTTGTACCTGTGTTCCTCACTCTCTCTCTTTCCCTTCCTTTCCTTAAATCAGTCCCTTCAGGATCTCTTGCAGAGCTGGTTTGGTGGAGGTGTATTCTTTTAGACTTCTTTTGTCTTGGAAGCTCCTTATTTGGCCATCTATCTTGATTGAAAGCCTTGCTCGGTAGAGTAGTCTTGGTTGCAGGCCTCTGGTTCTCATTGCTTGGAATATTTCTTGCCATTCCCTTCTGGCTTGGAGTGTTTCCATTGAGAAGTCAGCTGCTAACCTTATTGGGGTTCCCTTGTATGTTACTTCCTGCTTCTGCCTCGCTGCCTTTAAGATTCTCTCTTTGTCTTAGAATTTTGCCATTTTAATGATGATGTGTCTTGAAGTGGGCCTGTTAGGGTTCCTTTTGAATGGGACTCTGTATTTCCTGGATTTGTGTGGCTTTTTCTCTCCTCAGATTAGGGAAGTTTTCCATCATTACTTTTTTGAACAGGTTTTCCATCCCTTGCTGCTCTTCCTCTCCTTCTGGTATCCCTATTATACGAATATTGTTATGTTTCATGTTGTCCTGCATTTCCCTTAATACCTCTTCATTCTTTCTGAGCCTCTTTTCCTGTTCTTGCTCTTTTTGGGTGCTGTTTTCAACCTTGTCCTCCAGCTCGCTGATCCGGTCCTCTGCCTCATCGAGCCTGCTTTTGATTCCTTCTATTGTGTTCTTCAGTTCAGATATTGTATTCTTCATTTCCTCTTAGTCCTTGTGAATATTTTCTATTTCCTTTTTCATGTTGACATAGTTTTCAGTGAGTTCATTATAGTTTCCTTGTAGTTTCTGGTAGTTTTCTGTGAGTTCATCAAGCTTCTCGAGTTTCTTGAGCTGCCTGATAACAAATGCTTTGAACTCAATATCTGATAGTTGGCTTGCCTCTGTTTCATTTATCATTCTTTCTGGGGCTTCCTCCTTTCCTTTCATTTGGGAATTGTTTCTTTGTCTTCCCATTGTTTGTGGGATTCTTCTTGCTAGCCTCTGGTTCTTAAATTGATCTGTCACATTCTCTGGGGCAGCGAAGTTAATTTTGTGTCACTGTCTCTGTTTTTTGGGCTGACTCTTGTCTGGATCCCACTCTATTCTCTTCACAATTCCAGGTTTTAATGTCTCACCTGTGGATAAAGAAGAGAGGGGAAGGGAGAAAAAGAAGGAAAAGAAAGCAAAAGAAAAGGAAAAGGAAAGATAAAGAAAAAATAATACTCAAATAACATAAAATATAATAAAAAATATGAGATAGAAAGAAGAGAAAACTAGGAATACCATATGAAGGGAAGGTAGAAGGAGTTAAAAAGTATAGAATGACAGATAGGAAGAAGGGTGAGGACAAACAAACAAAGAAACAAAGAGAAAACAAAAGAAGGAAGGAAAAAAAAGAAAAAAAGAAATAAAAAGACTTCTGTTGGCTGGCTTTAACAGCATCTGGTCAGAGCTGCGTCAGGCTGGGAAGATATCAGACTTCCCCAGCTTTCTTCCTCGGCTGCACTCTTAGCTGCTGACCTGCCTCCAGCCGAGTTGCTAGGAATTCGCAGCACCTCCTTTGGGCTGTCTGATCCCCACCCTAAGTCGGAGTTTGTGAGGTCTGTGTCTTCCTTCAGTGGGGTTCAATGTTTTTCTCCCACAGAGGGAGTCTGCACAGCAGGTCTCCAATCACAGTTGCTGGGTTGTGTCTCAGGCCCTCCCAGAATGAGCTCCATGCCCCTGTATTTGTTGAGCGCTTTTGTCTCTGAATTCGGGTCTTGCAAGCCGCAGGCCTGGGCGCAGGGTCGGGCACCACCCCCAGCCGCCCCTGACTGGCTTCACTGGGTGTGCTCCTGGTCCTGGAGTTCCGGGCCTGGGTCTCCCGTTCAATTCAATCTCTAATTCCTCCCGCTGGGATTGCCGGCCTCTGCAGACCAGTCCCCACGTACACACCGACCTCCGGACTGCTGGGACCAAGGCTCTCCCAACAGCCGCGCACGCCTGCTTTGGCAACTCTCACACCCCAATCCAGCTCCCTCCCATGGATCCTGGAACAAACCGGGAAGCTGCTGCGACTGGATCCCAAGACCTCCCAGTTCCCAGTGAGTCCCTTCCCTCCGAAGCAGACTCCCTGCCGACTGATCTTTCAGTTTTATGTGCAATCCTGGTCACCAATCTTCCTGAAATAAATCTGGGCAATTGCTCTGCTCCTCAAAAAATCAGCCAGATATCCCACCAGTGGGCTGGAGGAAGCCGATCCCACTCCCTCCTACTCTGCCGCCATCTTCTCCCCTGTTTCAGGGTTCTTAGGATATAATACAAGCAGTGGAATTGCTGGGTCAAAAGGCAATTCCATTTTTAGTTTTCTAAGGATATTCTGTACTGCTTTCCACAGTGGAAAAGTCTGCATTCCCACCAACAGTGCACTAGGGTTCCATGTTCTACACGTCCTCTCCAAAACTTGTTGTTTGTTGATTTGTTTATAATGCCCATTCTAACCAGTGTGAAGTGGTATCTCATTGTGGTTTTCATTTGCATCTCTCTGATGGCTAGTGATGCTGAGCATTTTTTCACATGTCTGGGCCCTACGTATGTCCTCCTAGGATAAATGTCTGTTCAAATATTTTGCCCATTTTTTAATTGGGCTCTTTGTCTTCCTGCAGTGGAGTTGTGTGAGTTCTTTATATATTTTGGAGACATAACCCTTGTCTGAGGTATCATTGGAAAATATGTTTTCCCATATGGTTGGTTCTCTTTTCATTTTAATGTTGTTTTCATTAGCCATGCAAAAGCTTTTCATTTTCCTGAGGTCTCATTTGTTTATTCTTTCCATTATGCCCCTTGCTCTAGGGGGCATATCATTGAAGATGTTGCTGCGTGGAATGCCTGAGATTTTCCTGCCTATGTGTTCCTCTAGGACTTTTATGGTGCCACAACTTATATTTAAGTCTCTTATCCACCTTCAATTTATTTTTGTGTATGGTGTCAGTTGGTGATCGAGTTTCATTTTTTTACATGTAGCTGTTCAGGTCTCCCAACACCATTTGTTGAAGAGGCTATTTTTACTCCATTTTATGCTTCAGCCCACATTGTCAAATATTAACTGACCATAGAGACTTGGGTTTATTTCTGGGCTCTCTATTCTGCTCCATTGGTCTATGTGTCTGTTCTTATGCCAGTGCCAGACTTTTTTGATTACAGTGGCCTTGTAATACAGTTTGATGACAGGTATTGTGATCCCTCTTACTTTGCTCTCCTTTCTCAAAATTGCTGCAGCTATTTGGGGTCATTTATGGTTCCTTGTAAATTTCTGAAATGTTTTTTCTACATCTGTAAAATATATCATCGGTACTTTAATAGGGATTCATTGAATCTATAAGTTGCTTTGGGTAGTATGGACTTTTGATATGTTGATTCTTCCAATTCATGAGCATGGGATATGCTTCCATTTATTTGTGACTTCCTTAATTTCTTTCTTCAGGGTGGTGTAGTTTTCTGAGTATACGCCTTTTACTTCCTTGGTTAGGTTTATTGCTAGGTACTTTATTTTTCTTGTTGCTATAGCAAATGGGATATTTTTTCCTGATTTCTTTTTTTTTATTTTATTTATTTATTTTTAGAGAGAGGAGAAGGGAGGGAGACAGAGAGGGAGAGAAACAGCAATGTGTGGTTGCTTCTCACATGGCCCTCACAGGGGACCTGGCCCGCAACCCAGGCATGTGCCCTGACCAGAAATCGAACCGGGACCATCTGGTTCCCAGCCCGCACTCAATCCACTGAGCTACACCAGCCAGGGCCTGATTTCTGTTTCTGATATTTCATTGTTGGTGTACAAAAATGCCTTTTATTTCTGAATATTGACTTTGTAAACTTCAGTTTTGCCAAATTCATTTATTAGGTCAAGTAGTTTTTTGGTGGAGTCTATAGGATTTTCTAAGTACACTATCATGTCATCTGCAAACAATGACAGTTTTGCTTCCTCCTTCCCGATTTGTATGCTTTTTTTTTGTTTGATTGCTGACTTCCAATACTATGTCGAATAAGAGTAGTGAGAGCTGGCATCCTTGTCTTTTTCCTAATCTTAGTGAGAAAACTTTTAGTTTTTGCCAGTAGAATATGATGTTGGCTGTAGGTCTCTCATATATGGCTTTTATTACATTGAGGAATCCTCCTTCTATTCCAATTTTGCTGAGTGATTTTATTATAAGTAGGTGCTGTATCTTATCAAATGCTTTTATTGCATCTATTGATATGATCATGTGATTTTGGCTTTTCCTTTTGTTTAGATGATGTATTACTTTTATTGATTTGCAAGTATTGTACCATCCTTACATCCCTGGGATGAATCCCACTTGATCATGCTGTATGATCTTTTTAATGTATTGCTGGATGCAGTTTGCCAATATTTTGTTGAGGATTTTAGCGTCTATGTTCATCAATGATGTTGGCCTGTAGTTTTCTGTCTTTATTGTTTTTATCTGATTTTATGATTAGGATAATGCTGGCCTCGTAAGAAAAGTTTGGGAGTCTTCCCTCTTGGATTTTTTGTAATGGTCTGTGAAGGGTAGGCATTAGCGGTTCCTTAAATGTTTTTTAATATTTTCCTGTGAAACCAGCAGGTCCAGGCCTTTTGTGTGTTGGGAGTTTATTCATTACTGTCTCATGTTTGTCTGCTGTTTTTGGTCTGTTCAGGCTTTCTGCTCCTTCTTCATTCAGTTTTGGAGGTTTATATTTTTCTAGAAATTTGTCCATTTCACTTAAATTTTCAAAATTTTTGGCTTAACGTTCTTCGTATTAATTTCTTACAATCTTTTGTATTTATCTGGTATCAGTTGTAATCTCTTCTCTTTCATTTCTGTTTGTGTTTATTTGGGTCCTCTCTCCTTTTTTCTTGATGAGTCTCCCTAAAGGCGTGTTGATTTTGTTTATCTTTTCAAAGAACCAGCTCCTGGATTCATTGATCCTTAGAATTGTGCTTTTAGTCTCTATGTCATTTAATTCTGCTCTGGTCTTGGTTATTTCCGTCCTTCTACGTGTTCTGGGCTGTCTTTGCTGTTGTTCCTCCAATTCTTGTAGGCATAGTGTTAGGTTGTTTATTTGAAATGTTTCTATCTTTTTTAGGTACACTTGTATCACTATAAACTTCCCTCTCAGGACTGCATTTAGTGTGTCCCAGAACTTTTGGATTGCTGTGAGTTCATTTTCACTTGTTTCCAGAAACATTTTTATTTCCTTCCTAATCTCATTCTTAACCCATTCATTGTTTAATAGCATGCTATTCAATCTCCATGATTTTTAGTGTTTGGGGGCTTTTTACTTGAGGTTGGTTTCTAGTTTCAGTCCCTTGTGGTTAGAGAAAATGCTTGATATGATGTGAATTTTCTTGAATTTGTTGAGGCTTGTTTTATGTCTTATCATTTGGTCTATCTTTGAAAATATTCCATATACACTGAAAAGAATGTGTATTTTTCTTCTCTGGGATGAGAGGCTCTATATATATCAGTTAAGTCCATTTCATCTAGGGAATTGTTCAATGCTACAATATCTTTGTTGATATTTTGTTTGGCAGATCTGTCCATTTTTGACTGTGGGGTGTTAAAATCTCCTACTATAATTGTGTTGCTGTCAATATCTTTCTTGAAGTTCTCCAAGCTTTTCTTTATATATTTGAGTGCTCCTATGTTGGGTGCATATATATTTACAATGTTTATGTCTTCTTGATGGATTCTTCCCTTGAGAGTTATGAAGTGACCTTCTGGGTCTCTTTTTATGGCTTTTATTTTTAATAGATATTTTTTTCTGATATGAGTATTGTTCCTCTTGCTTTGTTTTCCTATCCATTTGCTTGGAATATTTGTTTCCAGCCCTTCACTTTCTAGTTTGTGTAGGTCTTTTATTCTGTGGTGCGTCTCTTGTAGGAAGAATATCTGTGGGTCATGATTTCTTATCCATTCAGCTATTCTATGTATTTTGATTGGAGCATTTAATCCATTTACATTTAAGGTTATTATTGATAGGTACTGATTTTTTTGTACCTGTGTTCCTCTCTATCTCTCCCTGTTTTTCTTCCTGTTCTTAAAGCAGTCCCTTTAGCAGCTCTAGCAGGGCTTGTTTGGAGGAGGTATATTCTTTGACGCTTCTTTGGTCTGGGAAGCTCCTAATTTGGCCTTCCATTTTCATCAAGAGCCTTCCTGGATAAAGTAGTCTTGGTTGCAGGTGTCTGGTTTTCCTTACTTGGAATATTTCTTGTCATTTCCTTCTGGTTTGAAGTGTTTCCATTGAGAAGTCAGCTGCTAGCCTTATCGGGGCTCCATTGTATATTACTTCCTGTTTTTCCCTTGCTGCCTTCAAGATTCTGTCTTTTTCTTGGAATTTTGTCATTTTAATTATGATGCGACTTGAAGTGGGCCTCTTTGGGTTCCTCTTGATTGGGACTCTGTGTTTCCTGGACTTGTGTGACTTTTTCCACTCATCAACTTAGTTAAGTTTTCCATCATTACTTTTTCAACCAAGTTTTCTATTCCTTGCTCTTCTTTTTCTCCTTTTGGTATCCCTATTATATTGATATTAATTACATTTCAGGTAGTCCTGCATTCCCTTAACCTCTCTTCATTCTTTCTGAGCCTCTTTTCCTTTTCTTTTCCTTCCTGGGAGTTTTTTTCTACCTTGTCCTCCAGCTTGCTGATCTGATCCTCTGCTTCATCAGGCCTGCTTTTCATTCCTTCTACTGTGTTCTTCAGTTCAGAAATTGTATTCTTCATTTCATATTGGCCCCTGTTGATAGTTTCTATTTCCTTTTTCATGTTTATATAGTTTGCAGTGAGTTCATTGTAGATTCCCTGTAGTTTTTGGTAATTCTCTGTGAGTTCATTGAGCTTCCTTATAACAATTGCTTTGAAACAAATATCTGATAGTTGCTTGCCTCTATTTCTTTTCTTTAAAAAAATATATTTTATTGATTATGCTATTATAGTTGTCCCATTTCCCCCCCTTTATTCCCTTCCACCCCACTCCTGCCCATTCCCCACCCTTTAGTTTTTGTCCATGGGTCATACACATAAGTTCTTTGGCTTCTACATTTCCTATACTATTCTTAACCTCCCCTTGTCTGTTTTCTATGTACCGCTTATGCACTTATTCTCTGTACTTTTTTCCTCCTCTCTCCTCCTCCCACTCCCCTGTTGATATCCCTCCATGCCTTATATAAATCCCTTTAACATTTCATATAATAAAGGCTGGGTGATGATGAACACTTTGAACTTGACCTTATCTGAGAAGCACTTTATATGCCCTTCCATTCTAAATTAAAGTTTAGCTGGATAGAGTATTCTTGCCTGTAGAATGGCTTTCATGGCTTGGTGTACTTCTCTCCAGCCCCTTCTTGCCTGCAAGGTCTCTTTAGAGAAATCAGCTGACAGTCTTATGGGAATTCCTTGGTAGGTAACTGTCTCCTTTTCTCTTGCTGCTTCTAAGTTTCTCTCCTTATTTTTAATCTTGGGTAATGTAATTATGATGTGCCTTGGTGTGTTCCTCTTTGGGTCCAACTTCTTTGGGACTCTCTGAGCTTCTTAGACTTCCTGGAAGTCTATTTCCTTCACAGTTTGGGGAAGTTCTCATTCATTATTTGTTCAAGTAAGTTTTCAATCCCTTGGTCTTCCTCTTCTCCTTCTGGCAACCCTATGACTTGGATGTTGGGACATTTAAAGATGTCCTGGAGGTTCCTAAGCCTCTCCTCATGTTTTTGAATTCTTGTTTCTTCATTCTCTTCTGGTTGGATGTTTTTGTCTTTCTTCTGGTCCACTCCATTGATTTGAGTCCCAGTTTCCTTCTCATCCCCATTGGTTCCCTGCACATTTCCCCTCATTTCCTTTAGTGTATCCTTCATTTGTTCAACTAATTCTGACCAACTTTTATCCAGTTTTGTGAGCATCCTGATTACCTGTGTTTTGAGCTGTGCATCTGATAGGTTGGCTATCTCCTTGTTGCTTATTTGCATTTTTTCTGGGGCCTTGATCTGTTCTGTCATTTTGGCCATTTTTTTCTCTGTGCACCTTTTACTTTAAGGGGTGGAGCCTTAGGTGTTCACCAAGGCAGGGTAACTCACATGGTTGTGCTGTGACACTGCCTGTGTGGGTGGTGCCTGAGAGAACAATGGTGCTTGCTCCGCTTTCCACACTTCCCTGGCTACCCACAAGCAAGTTGGGCCTTTCTCTGCTGCCTCCAGAGGGGGTGGGCGGGCTTTCATAGTTCCAAGTCCCTGTGGGTCTCTCCAATGAACTCTCCTGTGAGGCCAGGAGTTCCCCCCGCCACCACCTCAGCCCCCACAAGTGTTTTCAATTGGTGGTTTGAGGGTTTATTTCCCCATGTTGGTGGGTTGAGTGGTCTCCTCCGCTCCCCAGCTTTTTCTCCAGGTTTATCTGTGCACGAATGAGGGACCGCCCGGTCCACCAGTCTCGGCCCCCCTCATTCAGGGTCAGCCAGCCATGGGTTTCCCTGAATGTGCCAGCCATGTTTTGGCCAGGCGTGTGTGCTGCAGGTCTCTCTGGGCAACTGAAGCGTTCCTGGTACCACTCCACAAACCGTGCTCTCACCATGAGCTCTCCTCCCAGCTCTGCCTTGCTTACCGGTCTGAATGCATGTGTCTTCTTTAACTCCTTGGTTGTCAGACTTCCACTCAGTTCAATTTTCTGTCAGATCTGGCTGGGTTTTTTTTTAATTGTTGTTTTTCCTCTTTTGGTTGTACAAGGAGGCACAGCGTGTCTACCTGTGCCTCCATCTTGACCAGAAGTCTTGCCTCTATTTCATTTAGCATTCTTTCTGAGGCTTCCTCCTTTCCTTCCATTTGGGAATTAGTTATCTTCCCATTGTTTGCAAGACTATTCTTCTTAGCCTCTGCTTCTTAAAGTGATCTGTTCTGACTCCCTGGGTTTATGGTGTGAACTTCCATGGTAGAATACCTGTGAAATTCAGTGGTGCAGTCTCCTTGATCTCCTGAAATTGCTGGTCTTGAGTCATCATTTGTGTTGGCTCTCTGGACGTCTTTGGGTTTTGATTGTTGTTCGGTCTTTCTTTGGTGGGTCCTTCATTCCAGCTAGTTAACTGTGGGTCACTCCATCCACCACGACTTGTATTCTGCTGTGCAGGTGTGGACAGGTTGTACTGAAGCTGATTCTTCTGTGTGTACAAGGTTTTGAGGCTTCACTCTCACTCTTGTTCAGTTGTTTGTTCTGGGTAATTTCTCCACCATTTAGCTGTAATTCCAGATTGGTCCTCGGTTGAGGTTAGTGTGGCTTCCACTCCCTCCTTCACCTTGTTCCACTCTTTTCTGTTGGTGTTTCCTTTGTTGGTGGGTTTCCTCTTCCAGCAAGTATACTATTTTTTACAGCTCCCACCTACTCTTTTTTGTGATCTGTTGGAGGGAGAAGGCAAAATGGTTTAAGACAGCAGGAATGTATTCTATGGTATTTAAAGTACCAACCCATAGAGAAGAGATTGGAGATTCTTTGGAAATATATAGAGTTAACAGTGATATTTCACCCACCTAGCCACTTTTTACAAAGGGTGGGAAAAAGATAAGACTCTTGTTAGGGGACGGAAGGATTGTGAGTTGGGTCTAGAAGCAGTGAGCTTGTGGGACGTCAGATTATGAGGTAAAGTGAGAGTAAATGATAGAAAATAGGTGTAGTGTGTGAGAGAATAGAGTTCACCACCACAGTAATAAAGTTCAGGGAATAGTGAAGTGAGCTAAGATCTGGGAGAGGTGCTGTATAGTATTTACAATTGCAGGGAACATCAATTATTTACAATAGTAATAGAGCAACAATCATATGACAGAATCTATATGATCTGAATAACAAGAATAGGAAGTACAGGACCCAGAGTAGTGTGCTATTGGAACACGAGTAAAGTGAAAGGCAGAAAATTAAAAATACACTGTGAAAGAGAGAACAAGGGAAACCAGTCAAGCAATGCAATTTAACAAACAAAGTGAAGAAGACTAATCAGAAAGAAATTTTAAAAATACTAATAAAATAAAAGAAGTAAAAATAATGAAATAATAATAATAATACAAATATACAATAATTTGCAAGTTCTCTGGAGTAGCAAAGTGAAATTTGTTCCACTGTCTCAGTTGTTGGATAACCCCTCTTTGGGTCTAACTCTGGTCCTTTCACAGCTCCAGATTTTATTGTCTCACTTGTGGGAATTTTAAAAAAAAAAGGAAGGAAGGAAGAAGGAATAAAAAAAGAAAAAAAGGAAGAAGGAATTTAAAAAGAAAAGCCTCCTGCTGGCTTTAAACTGGCCAAGCCAGTTCTGCTGGTCTTCCTGGCTACAGCAGGCTGAGGGGGGATTGGTTTTCACTTTTCTCCCTTCCTGAGCTGCACTCTTTGCAGTTGTCCAGCCTCCAGCCCAGTTCCCTAGTTCACTGCTGGGCCCCCAGTGCCCTTTTGTGCCCAGGCTACGCCTTCAGTCCACCAGTTGCCCTGTCCTTAAGGTGCACCAATTAGGAGTAACTCATACACCACCTTCTCAGTCTTTGCTGTTCTATATGCTAGGGACTCTCAGAGTCTCTTCAGGGTAGTTCAGCCCTTGCACTGAATTAAGTCTTTCTGGTGAATGCTGATTCCCTGAGCCCTGCAGCTCTCCTCTGCGGGGGTGTCTCCGCCTTCCTCTTAGGGAGCCAGTCTGGCCCTGCAGGACTGGAGCGCCTCTGTGGCTGCTACTGCGGATGTAGGTGTGCACCTCCTCTGCTGCTGTGCCTGGGGTTTGGCGTGAGGTGCCTCTGGGCAGTGGGGTGAGGTGCATTCAGCTCCCCAAGGCTGCAGGTGTGAGCACTCATCCTCTGCTGTTGCAGCAGGAGCGAAGCCACTGGCAGGGGGCAAGGGGGTAGAGGCACAGGAAGCAGCAGTGGCTGCTGTAGGTGAATTCCCCAAACAGCTACTGAGTGCATCTTTTTTTTCTTTTCCTTTTTGAAAAATTCCTCTTATTCAAGCCTGCCACTCCAAACAAGCACCTAACCTCTTGCACAGGCCAACTCTCCAACCAGACTGGTGATTATCCGGGTCAGGGTCTGTTACTGCCCAACTTTTCCCAGCTGGTGTCCACAGTCTCAGTGAGTGCACACTGCCCCTGTGTGTTTGTCACTTCATCCTTATTCCTCCCTGTGATTTCAAGCGTTCAGGTCCTTCCTGGCACTGCTCAAACCTTGTTTGGCTGTGCGGGGAGCCATTGACCTGGCTCTCTCCCAAGAATCCTGCAGCAGACCTGGTGGGCGCTGGGCCTGGGACTGCAGCCGCCCTGGTCCCCACACTGGTCCCAGGGACCTTATTGTCCTGAAGCACTCTCCTTACCATCTGATTTTTCAATTTCCTCTACAATTTTTGGCCTCTAATCTTCATATATGCTAGGATACCGTTGGCTGTTCATTCTGTTCCTCAGAAGATTGGCTACGTGTTTCACCTGTGTTCAGGGGGAAGCGGACTCCACTTCCCCCTATCTTGCCACCATTTTCCTGTATATCAACCTGGTGACCTTTCAGTTTGCAAGTCAACACCCAACCCACTGAACCACACCAGTCAGGGAGAGAAGCAGATCTTGAGAAGGAGTTTTCAAGTGCAAGAAGTTATGGGGAAGTAATGCCTATGAAAGATTTTTTAAAAAGGAATGAAGCAGTAAGAGCCTTCAGGTTGTAATGTAGCTCTGACATCTTCAAAAGCAAAGTAGGTAGGAAGTGAGATTTGGCAGAGAGAGTTTCAAATCAAAGTGCAGATCTGAGAAACTCTTGGCAAACCCAATGGGGAGATTTGGAGCAAAGACTACCCATTAGAAGCATGTCCCATTGGAGAGAAAGGGCCAGTCATTAGATAATACACAATGCCTAGTTATTAGCTGGAGGCCTCCTGAGAAGAGCATTGCCTCCCTTCAAACACTGAGGCACATCCTGAAGGTGATGTACTCAAAGGGTATCAGCTCACTGTATTTCAAATTATTTTTTGAAGGGAGATCCAAGCAGTGCACTTTCATGGCTGCCAGTCCTGGAGAACAAATTTCACCTGTAATTTTCAGCCATTCATTGTTTTGGTCATCTGCAAGTGAGACAGTTCCCTCAAATTAGAAAATAGAGCTGAATGGGAGAGTCCTAGTTTGGTGACAGTATTAGAATCTGACTTTTGCACATGTTCAAAGAGAGAACACAATGACTGGTTCCTGAGAAGTGGAAAAATAAGATGATTTTAACCGCATGAAGATTAATAATTAGGGGAGTGGAAGCTAGGCAAATGAATTATGAACACATGCCTGCCTTTTAAGGCTTGATATCAGTTACTGTAGTTCAGAAAATTGGCTTGAGAACCTAGTGCCATTGGCATTTTTAACTAAATTCTTAACGAGATAATTGTAGATTCCAACACATTTGCAAGAAATAATACAGAGTTCCCATGTACAGTTTATTTAGTTTCTTCCAGTGGTAATGTTTTGAAAAACTATAGTACAATATCACAACTAGGATATTGACATTGATACAATCCACCCACTTCATTCATATTTCCTGTTTTACCTGTACTCATTTGTACAAGTACATGTATGTTTATTATCATACAACCATGATAGTCTAGATATCGAACACTTGATCACCACAAAGATCTCACATGTTGCCCTTCTATAACCTCTCCCATTCTGCTCTCAACTTCATATCCCCATCCCTAGCCCTTGGCAACCACCAATCTGTTCTGCATCTCTCAAATTTTCTCATTGCAACAATGTTATATATATATATAGAATCATCTATTGTGTAACCATTTGAGATTAGGTGTTTGTGTTTTTTTACTCAGCATAATGCCCCTTATATCCATCCAAGCTGTTACATCAATGGTGTATTCTGCCCTAGCTGGTGTGGCTCACTGGACAGAGCACCAGCCTGCAAACCAAAGGGTCATCGGTTCTATTCCCAATCAGGGCACATGCCTGGATTGCAGGCCAGGTCAGGTCTCCAGTAGGGGGCATGTGAGAGGCAGCCACACATTGATGTTTTTCTCCCTTTCTTTCTCCCTCCCTTCCCCTCTAAAATAAATAAAAAATATTTTTTAAAAATAGTATATTCCTTTTTATTGCTGAATTTATTTCATGGTGTGCCACAGATTATTTAACCATATACTTATAAAAAGACACATGGGTGTGTTTTCCCCAATATTCGGCTATAAACTTTTTGTACAGATTTTTGTGAGAACATAAGTTTTCATTGTTCTGGGATAAGTACCCAGAGATACAGCTACTGAGTTGTATTGTAGTTGCATGTTTAGTTTTTTAAGAAACTGCTAAAATATTTTCCAGAGTAGCTGTACCCTTTTATAATCCACCAGCAATGTATGGGTGATCCAATTTCTGTGCATCCTCACCAGTATTTGGTGCTGTCAATATATTTTTTGGAGCTATACTATATGTAGTGGTATCTTACTGTGGTTTTAATTTGCATTTTCCTAGTGGCTAATGATGTTACACATCTTTTCCTGTGGCCATTTGGATTCTGACAGTATCTTTATTGACTTCTCTTAGTGTTTAGCCAAGTTAGTTTTGAAAAGACCAGCATGATTCAACTAAGTGAAGCCAAGAGGACAGTGGGATCATGTGATGATGGAGTTTTAAAGGGAGACATTATTCATTCCAAGATCTTATTCAAACTTATGTTTCCATATTCATCTTATTTTGTTGTCCAACACAATCAACTGTCCAGAAGAAAAAAAATTACCCAGTGCTCTAAATGTACTTCCAAATAGCTCATCTCCTGTGAGAATAAATGTCTTCACACTATTTATCCAAAATAAAAAATGTAATTAGATGTAACTTTAGAGGTGAAAAAAATACACGAATGTAGAGAATTTAAACACACAGTCAAACCCTGGCTGGCATGGCTCAGTTGGTTAGAATGTCGTCCTGTAACCAAAGAGTTGCAGGTTAGATTTCCAGTCAGGACACATGCCTAGGCCGTGGGTTCAATCTCCAGTCCAGGTATCTATGATCCCCGGTCTGGGCACATATAGGATGCAACCAATCAATGCTTCTCTCTTGCATGGATATTTTTCTCTTTCCCTTCCTCTCTCCCTTCCTCTCTCTCTAAAAGCAATGAAAAAATGTCCTCGGGTGACAATAAAAATAAATAACTATGTAAAATAAAGACATATTCAAGCTGTGAAAATTTATGAATTTTATTTTTATGTAAATGAAACCTCAATATAACTAATAATAATTAATGAGATGGGGTTACAATATTATATAGACTAGTGTGAGAATGTTTCCCTGAGAACATTTTATGTGATTACATTTAACCTCTAATCCCTTTAACAGACAGCAATGTATTCTCTCCCCTTGCCTTGCTCTTACCTTGTCTTTTGACAACAAAATACTGCAAGAGAGATGCCCTCCTACTCCCAAATTGAGGAAAGCAAGATGGTGATAAACTCCCCCATCATCAAGCTTTTGGCACCATCCTCTGTAAGAGAAAAAAAAAGTGATTTTTTTACTGCCAGAATTCTGTGACTCATTTTTATTTATAACAACCTATGTATTTCAAAAACAGGATCTCAAATGAAAGTTATTAAACTGGAAATAGTATACTGTTTGTGAAAGTGTATATAGTAGTATGATCTTTGAAAGGGTAGTTTGAAATTCCTTTGACCTAGAAATCACATTTATAGTAGTCTATCTTTACGAACATTATTTGTTCAACAAATGCCAAACACCTACTGTGTGCCAAACACTGAGCTGGACACTGAAAAGACAGCTGTGAACAACTCAAAGTTGCAGTCTCATAGGGTTCTTACATTACAGATTTGAGCAAGACCACAAAAATTATATTAGGTAGTGATCAATGCTCTGACAGAAAATAAAGTACAGTTGTGTTCATTTTATTGCTTTGTTCATAATCATTCATAACATAAATATACATGGCAAGCATTATACATTGCATGCATTTCATATTTATCAAATAATGCATAACAAAAAAAGAGAAAGCAGGATAAGGGGAATAAAGTTATAGAGGAAAGTGAGGATGCCATTGTTTGTTGAGTGGACTGTCATGGAACACTTCTCCAATAAGGTGACATGTAAGAGAGACCTGAAGCAAATCAGGGGATGAGTCACAGAGAAAATCCAAAGGGTCTGAGGCAGAAAGGGGCTTGTTGTGTTTAAGGAAAGGTAACTGTGTCCGGAATAAAGTGAGGAATAGGATAAATAGAGGTCATGGAGGTGGTGGGTAGCCATATCCTGACAACTCTGGTAGACCATGGTAAGGAAGTGAGATGGTAAGATGTTGAAAGGTATTGAGTAGCCTTATATTTTAAAATGAGTACACACTGACTGCTATGTGGAGGACAGAATACAGGAGGTCAAAAGTGCGGAAATGTACAATGATAGTCACTGCCTCTGTACTTTAAAGAATAAAAAATAGAAGCTGCTTGCATATCCATTAATAATAGTACATTAAAGAAATGGTTATGCACCTGGCTGGTGTGGCTCAGTGAATTGAGTGCCAGCCTGCAAACCAAAGGTTCGATTCTCAGTCAGGGCACATGCCTGGGTTGTGGGCCAGGTCCCAAGCAGGGGGTGCATAGCGGCAATCACACACTGATGTTTCCCTCTCTTTCTCTCTCCCTTTCTCTCTCTAAAAAATAAATAAATAAAATATTTTAAAAAAAAGAAAAACGATTATACAAACATCTAGACCACAGGGTAGCCATTCCAAAGAATGAGGCAGAACGGTATGTAATGACTTGGAAAGATGCCTATGATATACTGTTAAGTGAATTAAAAGCAAATTGCAAAACATAATGTCTGGTAAGATCCTTGTTCAGTTAAAAACACACACACATGAAAAGAAAATATGTAGAGCTCTACATACACACAAACACAGACTTATTTGTAAAAGCAGAGAAAAATTCGAAGTACATGAAACAAACTTGTAAACTATGGTAGACAGGATAATGCCTCCCAAATATATTCACATCCTAATCCTTGGTATTAGTGAATATGTTACCTTACATGGCAAAAATGGTTTTGCAGATGTGATAAAGGATGTGGCCTTAAGATAGGGAGATCATGCTGGTTTACCTAGATAATCACATAATCTAATCACATAAATCCTTAAAAGTGGAGAAATTTCCCCAGCTGAATCAAAGAGATGCAGCAGAAGGATTTGATACCTTGTTGCTTGTTCTGAGAGAAGCAAATTCTGCTTTGGGGTTAACAACAACAAAGATACCAAGGGAGGAGGAGAGAGGGAGGGAGGGAAAGAGAGTGAGAGAGAGAGAGAAAGAGAGAGAGAGAGCGAGAGAGAAACTAGATCAGTTAGGTCAAATTGCTGGCTTCCACCGCAGAATAGCTAAGTCAGCAGGTTTGGGGGAAGGTTTCAGAGTTTGCATTTCTTCCAGAAACCACACTTTGACCACCACTGGCTAAGACAATGAGTCTGGAACCAGCCGTCCTAGAATCAAATTTTGGTTCCAACACTGACTAGCATTTGACCTTAAGCAAATTACTTAACTTCTTTTTGCCTATAATTTCTTTAACTATGAAATGTGGATGATAATACTAGTACCTATTTCACAATATTATTGTGAGAATAAATGAGTTAGTACATGTAAAACATTTAGAACAGTGTATGGCATATAGTTAGAATTAGGTAAATATTAAACCCTTTTTAATTTACTGCTTACTTACCATGTGTCTTGTTTTAAGTTATCCAGAATTGTGTCTTGAAAGTCATTCATGTCTTTTCCAATGGCCTCCTTTTTCTTCTCACTTTCTCTGACTTACTCATCTTTTTGTGAGAGTGTGCTTAATTAAGTTTTTGTTGTAGCTGACCTATTAACCTGTAGACCCATACCATCATAGATAGACCTCTTTCTTCAGCTTTCTTCTGGCCTTCACTGGGATAATGAAAGCCTCTGGCTGAAAACCAACAATCACCCTTCTTCCTCTTCCTGTACCTTATCCTTCACTCTTATTATCCCCTTCTCTTGAAGGGAAAATACTTTGGGAAAAGGGGACTGCTATATAGCAAATCTCTCTTGCTCAGCCTTCTCTTGCAATAGTTTAATAATTGGGCTAGACGACCCCTATCTGAGTGTACTCCAAAATTATTGCTATCATGAGCATTTGATGAGAAGATATTAAAATATCAAATTTTATTTACTCCAACATTCACTAAACTAAGTAGTTTAGGCATCATGCCATGTCCTGTTTAATGTTGTGTCTTTTTTATAAGCTGCTTCTAATCATGTTTCAAACTGTGGCTTATAAATAAATTAAATCAATTGAGAAGGCACTATTAGCCCTTCAAATTGTCGATCTCCATTGCCAGCAGCAGCAATTTTATCTAAACACCTAAACACCAAGGAGGAAGTTGTCAGGCCACTAACTCTTAGCCTTCCCTCCCATTTGAAAACTGGCCTCTGTGAATACCTCACCCACACTCTTTCCCCGCCAGCAGGTTCTCAGGTTAATTGAATCCTTATCTGCTACAACTTTGAACCCAGAAAAATTTACACTGAGTGCTGCAAATTTTACTGATAATGAGTTAATTTTACACAGAACACCTCCCTCTCTCCAGACCCTCTGTTGGAAAAAGCAGGAAGCTAGTTGCAAAGGAATGTGGGCAGGGGATCAAAAGGAGAAGAGATTTAATTATAAGTACTTTTTAAATCACAAGAGACCCATCTTTGCAATTGCTAGTGTTGGATTTTCAACCCAGAAGGCCTCAGATGTGTGCTAAAGCATTCTGTGAAAGTGCTAATGGGGGACGCATCACCTCCAAGTCAGACATTGCCAAATAAGGCACCCTCTAGCAAGGAAGGAGGCAACTTTCTTGCTGTGTGAAAACCTCTGGGTTACAGAGTTGTGCAGACTAGGTGGCTGAGACACTGCATCCCTGCCCACCCACCCTCTTTTGGGGAAGCTGATAGGAAATTGTATTGATAATGGTAATGTGTACTATTTTATATAATGTTATATATTTAACAGTGTAATTGTGTCATATATAATTCATTCTTTGTTAACATTTAGTCCTCAAGGCCTTAACCCAAGGAATCCTAAATTTGTTTAAACATTCCAATCACCTAAGGAGCTTGGCCAAAGCCAGATGCCCAGGTGGCACCCCCTAATAATCAAATCAGAATCTCTGGGGTCAGGAGCAGTATTTGCTAAAGGTAAATCCAGGTTATTTCAATGTACTTCAAAGTATAAAAAGCACTCCCCAGACCCAAACGAGAGACACTGACAACCTGGACAGGCAATCAGGAGCTAACTTTTGAACTAAGTCAACTCTCTACCTACACAATTATCTCCTCCATCCTCTTGCCTGTTCCAACCCTGCTGTTCCAGAATTTGTGTATATGTGAGGGGGTGTGAGGGTCCCTCAGGCAAATAATGTCCTTAAGGCACGGTCTGTAAGAAACTATGCTTTACAAACCCACCTACTAGCAGCCTGGGCTCCTGCCAGCCTCCATTACCCATTCTGGGCCCCAGACAATCTGAACCACATTTTGTCTCTCATCTACCCTTCACCTCCAAGGCTATGACCATCTCATTCCCTCCACACAGTGCACTCCCTATATCCTTGCTTCCAATGATCAGTGGAAGTACAACCTAAATGCTATTTTCTCCATCAAATTTACCCTGACTCTCTCTACATCTTGTCACTTCAAATCTAAGGGTCAGGCCTATAAATGTAAGGAAAAGAGCACTGCATTGAATCAGTAGAGCTGGTTTTGAGGAGTTGCCACTGTAGCAAACATGCTAGTCATCAAGTCGATTTTTATTCTCTCCTTCTTCCCTACTAACTGACTTGAGACAGCAATACACTCAGCTTGAATGGATACAAAAACATGACCCATATATATGCTGTCTACAAGAGATCCATCTCAGAACAAAAGATACACACCAACTGAAAATGAAGGTATGGAAAAATATTTCATGCGAATGGAAACAAAAAACCTGGGGTAGCAATACTTATATCTGACAAAATAGTCTTCAAAACAAAGACCATGATAAGACACAAAGAAGGTCCCTATATATTACGAAAATAATCGATCCAATAAGAGGATATAACCGTTGTAAACATATATGCACTCAACATAGGAGCACCTAAATATATAAAGAAAATCTTGGTGGATATTAAGGGAGAGATTGATATCAGTACAATTATAGTAGGTAATTTTAACACTCCATTGTCATCAATGGATACATCTTCAGACCAAAAAAAAAAAATCAACAAGGTAACAGTGATGTTAAATGATGCACTGTATTAGATAGATTAAATTGATATTTACAGAACATTTCATTCCAAAGCAGCAGAATATACATTATTCTCAAGTGCAACTGGAACATTCTTTTTTAAAAATATTTTATTTATTTTTAGAGAGAGAGGGGAAGGGAGGGAGCAACAGAGGGAGAGAAACATCAATGTATGAGAGATACATTGATCAGTTGCCTCCTGAATGCCCGCAACTGGGGGGCCTGGACCACAACCCAGGCATGTGTCTCAACTGGGAACTGACCCAGCAACCTTTTGGTTCACAGGCCGGCACTCAATCCACTGAGCCACAACACCCAAGGTGCACATGGAACATTCTTAAAGATAGACCACAGGCTAGGGCAAAAGTAAGTCTTAACAAATTCAATAAAATTTAAATCATATTAAGCATCTTCTCATATCACAATAGTATACATGTAATCAATTACAATTACAAAACTGAAAAAGATTCGAACACATGGAGGCTAAATAGCATGTTATTAAACAATAAATGGACTAACAATGAGATCAAGGGAGAAATAAAAGCTTACCTGGAAACAAATGAAAATGTACACACAAAAACCCAAAATCTATGAGACATAGCAAAAGCAGTCCTGAAAGGAAAGCAAATAACATTACAGACCTACCTCAAGAAGCAAGAAAAATCTCAAAAAAAAAAAAAAACATTCTGGTACAAGGCACAAGATGGTGAAGGACTGAATGGAAGCCACACTAACCTCCTCCCAGGACCAATCTGGAATTACAACTAAATTGTGGGTAAATTACCCAGAACAAACAACTGAACAATAGCAATAGAAAAGACATAACCTTGGACAGACAGAAGAATCAGCTTCAGCACAACCTGACTGGTAAGGAGTGCAGTGGAGACTCAAGAAGGCTGGCTAGTTGTCCACAGTTGGCAGCACCAGAGGGATAATTAAGCAGCCAGTTGGATCCCCCTAAGAAATGTGGGGTCTAAACCCTATGCTAGGATCCCCAGACCAGAGGAATACAGCCCAAAAGGTACAGGGATAACAACTGGTGGCGAAAAGCAGCAGGATTGCCCTCTGCTAGAGAGGGATGAGCTGTCTCAGCAAAGACCTGTTTAAAGGGCCAACACACACATTTTCATTTGCAACCACTTACCCAGGGCTCCAGCAAAGACAGGGGCAGACTGAGCTGGAGACGCCTGAGGAGAGACTGGGGATGGAAGCTTTGGGGAGAGAGCTGAGAGAGTAGATGCTAGGATCCCAGAGCTGAGTCATCACCCATATGGCAGTAGCCATCCTGCTCAGACAGACCAATCCCCTACGAGCGGAAGCAGCCTGAGGGGAACGAGAGCTCCGACCCCAGGAAAGATTCTGCCTGGCTCTGTGGTGCTTAAGCCTGACTGCTAAGTGCAGAGAGATTAGATTAACAACTGAAGTAGACAACCACAGACAGTACATCCCTAGCAGTCTCGGAGCAGGGTGCCTAAGGTCATATGGGGGTCAACATCTGACATCACCAGAAGTGGATCCAGAAAGAAAAAACAGTGGTAAATACTAGAGGCTATCTAGACGAAATCCACTGTGGTCTGCTCCATGATTTGCAATATTTTCTTTCCTGCATAGCTTTTTAATATTCATTTCTTATCCATCAAGTTTTTGCATATTAAGTCACTAGATTTTATACTATACTATACTTTATTTCTCTCCTTCCTTATAATAGTCTTAATCTCTTTACACCCTTATTAATCTGGTTCATTTCCTGTTGGTAGTGGGTTTTCAGGGGGTGGGAGTTATTTTGTAATGTAGTTTTGTTTCATGGGCTTTGTGGTTTTGACTGGCAGCACCTGAACAACAGCATACAAGACATGGAGGGCAGAGTGACCCTCAGTCAACCAGCTGGAGGGAAGGACCCACAAAAGAATAACTCAACAATAATCAAAACCCAATTACATCCAGAGAGCCAACATAAACAGCATAAAGTGCATCCCAAGACTATCAAGTTCAGAAGATGAAGGAGACTGCACACTGAATCTCACAGGTCTGCTACCAGAGAAGTTCATACTACAAAGTCAGGGAATCAAAAGAGATCAATTTAAGAAGCCAAAGCAAACAAGAACAGGCTTACAAATAATGGGAAGACAAACAACCCCATGAAAAGAAAGGAAGAAGCCTCAGAAAGAATGCTAAATGAAATAGAGGCAACTATTAGATACTGAATTCAAAGCAATGGTTATAAGGAACCTCAATGAGATCAGTGAGAATTACCAAAAACTACAGGGAAACTATGACGTACTCACTGCAAACTATATCAACATGAAAAAGGAAATAGAAACTATCAACAACAGCCAAGAGGAAATGAAGAATATAATTTCTGAATTGAAGAACACAGTAGAAGGAATGAAAAGCGGGCTAGATGAAGCAGACAATTGAATCAGCAAGCTGGAGGACAATGTAGAAAAAAAAAAAAACTCCCAGAAAGAGCAAGAAAAGGAAAAAAGACTAAAAAAGAATGAATAGGAGTTAAGGGAACTTCAGAACAACATAAAATGTAATAATATCCATATAATAGGGGTATCAGAAGGACAAGAAGAAGAGCAAGGGATAGAAAACCATTTAAAAATGTAATGATGGAAAATTTCTCTAATTTGATCAGAGAAAATGTCACACAAACCCAGGGACCACAGAATGTCCCAATCAAGAGGAACTCAATGACACCCACACCAAGACACATCATCATTAAAATGGCAAAATTCAAAGACAAAAAGTAAATCTTAAAGGCAGCAAGGGAGAACTAGGAAGTAACATACGAGGCAGCCTCAGTAAGGCGAGCAGGTGACTGACTTCTCAACAGAGATGTTACAAGACAGAAAGAATGGCAAGAAATGCTCCATGTAATGAAAAGGAAAGGCCTGCAACCAAGACTACTCTATCCAGCAAGGCTCTCAATTAAAATGAAAGGCAAAATAATGACTTTCCCAGACAAAAGAAGCCTCCAAGAATACACCTCCACCAAACTAGCACTGTAACATATGCTAAAGGGACTGCGTGAAAAAGAGGAAAAAGAGTTAGAGAGAAAGGAACACAAGCACAAAGGGGATAAAATGTCAATGAATAAGTACCTATAAGGTTACCAATTAGAACATTAAATGTGAATGGATTAAATGCTCAAAAAAAAAGACATAGGGTAGCTGAATGGATAAGAAAACATGACCCCCACATATGCTGCCTCCAATAGACCCACCTCAGAACAAAAGACCTACACAGACTGAAAGTGAAGGTTTGGAAAAAAATATTCCAAAGAAACAGAAAGGAAAAAAAGCTGGGGTAGCAATATTTATATCAGACAAAATAGCCTTCATAACAAAGGCCATAAAAAGAGACACAGAAGGACACTTCATAATACTCAAGGGAAAAATCAATCAAGAGGACATAAATATTGTAAACACATATGCACACAACATAGGAGCACCCAAATATATAAGGAAAATCTGGGAGGACTTCAAGAAAGATACAGACAGAAACACACTTATACTATAGGATATTAACACTTTTCCTACCGCTCACGAGTTTTTTCATGTTTCGCGCGCCATCTGTTAAGGACCACATCATGAGATGATTTAATTAACATGCAGTTTGCCCAATATCGTGCGGTCCCTGGCATATGTCTTAGAGATTTCTATGCGGTACGAAATGTGTTAACATGCCACTGTCAAAAATAGATCTTCCAAAAAAAATATCAACAAGGATATTGCAGCATTGACCAATGCCCTAGTTCAAATGGAGTTAACAGATATATATAGAACCTTTCATCCCCAAGAAGCAAAACACACATTCTTTTCAAATGCACGTGGAACATTTTCAAAGCTAGACCACATGATAGGACACAAAACAAGCCTCAACAAATTCAAGAAAATTGAAATCATATCAAGCATTTTCTGGGACCACATCAGTCTGAAACTAGAAACCAATCTCAAAGAAAAAACTCAAAAACACTCAAATTCATGGAGATTGAATACCATGTTATTAAACAGTGAAAGGGTTAATAATGACATCAAGGAAGAAATCAAAAGTTCCTGGAAACAAATGAAAATGAACTCACAACAGTCCAAAACTTATGGAACACAGCAAAGGCAGTCCTGAGAGGGAAGTTGATAGTGATACAGGCCTACCTAAAAGAAGATAGGAACATTTAAAATAAACAACCTAACCCTACACCTACAAGAATTTGAGGAAAAAACACAAATAAAGCTCAGAGAGAATAGAAGAAAGGAAATAACCAAGATCAGAGCAGAATTAAATGACATAGAGACTGAAAGAACAATTCAAAGGATCAATAAATCCAGGAGATCCTTCTTCATAAACATAAAGAAAATCGACAAGCCTTTAAGCAGGCCCATCAAGAAAAAAAAAAAAAAAAGAGAGGACCCAAACAAACAAAATCAGAAATGAAAGAGGAGAGATTACAATTGATACCACAGAAATAGAAAGGATTGTAAGGAAGTACTATGAACAAATATATGCCAATAAATTTGTAAACCTGGGTGAAATGGACAAATTTCTAGAAAAGTATAACCTTCCAAAACTGAATGAAAAAGAAGCGGAAAGCTTGAACAGACCAATAACAGCTGGTGAAATTGAAGAAGTAATAAAAAAAAAACTGACACAAAAAAGCCCTAAACAAGATAATTTCACAGGAGAATGTTTTTAAGTATTTTTATTGATTATGCTAATACAGTTTTTCCCATTTTCCCCCTTTATTCCCCATCCACCGTGCCCCCAACCCTCCAGCATTCCCCCTCTTAGTTTATGTCCATGGGTTGTACATATAAGTTGAGTCCTCTGTTTCCTATACCATTTTTTATCTCTCCCCACTATTTTATGCCTACCAACTATGCTTCTTCTTCCCTGTACCTTCCCCCCCATTCCTCCCTTCCCACTCCCCAATGAAATCCCTCCATGTGATGTCCATTTCTTTGATTCTGTTCCTGTTCTACTTGTTTGCTTAGTTTTTGTTTTCATTGTTTTTCTTTTCCTTTAGGTTCATTTGTTGATAGGCATGAGTTTGTTGTCATTGTACTGTTCATATGTTTTATCTTCTTTTTCTTAGATAAGTCCCTTTAACATTTCATATAATAATGGCTTGGTGATGATGAACTCCTTTAATCTGACCTTATCTGGGAAGCATTTTATATGCCCTTCCATTTTAAATGAAACCTTTGCTGGATCGAATCATCTTGGATGTAGGTCCTTGCCTTTCATGACTTCAAATACTTCTTTCCAGCCCCTTCTTGCCTGCAAGGTCTCTTTTGAGAAATCAGCTGATAGACTTATGGTAACTCCTTTGTAGGTAACTGTCTCCTTTTCTCTGGCTTCTTCTAGGAATCTCTCTTTATCTTTTATCTTGGGTAACTTGATGATGTGCCTTGGTGTGTTCCTCTTTGGGTCCAAATTCTTTGAAACTCTCTGGGCTTCCTGGAATTCCTGGAAGTCTATTTCCTTTGCCAGATGGGGGAAGTTTTCTTCATTATTTGTTCAAATAAGTTTTCAATTTCTTGCTGTTGTTCTTCTTCTTCCAGCACCCCTGTAATTCAGATATTGGAATGTTTCAAGTTGCCCCACAGGTTCCTTAGCCTCTCATTTTTTTAAATTCTAATCCTTTTCTTCTGGATGGATGTTTATTTATTTCTTTGTTCCAAATCATTGCTTTGAGTCCTGGTTTCCTTCCTGTCACTGTTGGTTCCCTGAATATTTTGCTTTACTTCACTTTGCTTTACTTCATTTGTTTTTTTCATTTTTCAACCAAGCTCACTCAGATATGTGAGCATTTTGATTAACAGGGCTTTAAATTCTCCATCAGCTAGCTTGGCGATCTTCTCCTCACTTAGATCTCTATCTGAGGCTTTGCTGTGTTCTTTCATTTGGGCCATTTTATTTCATCCTGGCACAGCTGATTTGTTGTAAGTGGTCAGGGCCTTAGGTATTCACCCAGGCAGGGCAACGCTCTTTGTTGGGCTGCCACACTGTCTGAGGGGGAGGGGCCAGAAAGGTAACAGTGCAGCTCACCTGCTTGTCTCTGGTGCACTTTTCAAGGAACTCTTGTGTGAGACTGGGAGTATCTCCCACTACCGCAACCACAGCAGTAGCCTAAAATCAGCTCTGAGTCTCAGTTTTCCCTTTAAGTCAGCCCCTCCCTCGAAGCCTGCTGAGCTAGGCAGCCAGCCCCACCCCCAAGGCTGCCAGGTTGCCCCAGTTTTTCTGAGTGGGCCCGCACAGTCTGCAACCTTACTGGTCTTGATGTTCTGGTTAATTTTTTCTTTAATTCCTTGGTTATTGGAGTTCCATGCAGTTTGATTTTCTGACGCTTTTAGTTGTTTATTGATTTTAGATTGATTGTTATTCTCCTTTTGGTTGTGTGAGGAAGTGAAGGGTTTCTACATACACCTCCATCGTGGCTGGAACCTATACCTCCCCTCGCAGGAGAATTTTACAAAATATTTAAGGAAGAGCTAACACCTATCCTTCACAGACCATTACAAAAAATCCAAGAAGAGGGAGGACTCCCAAATTCTTCTAATGAGGCTAGCATCATCCTAATGCCAAAACCATAAAAAGACAACAAAGACAGAAAACTACAAGCCAATATCACTGATGAACATGGATGCTAAAATCCTCAACAAAATATTTGCAAACCATATCCAGCAATACATTAAAAAGATCATACAGACTTCCAGCCAAGATGGAGGCATAGGTAGACACACTGCCTCCTCGCACAACCAAAAGAGGAAAAACAACAATTTAAATAAACAAAAACAGCCTTATCTGAGAGAAAATTGAAATGAGTGGAAGTCCAACAACCAAAGAGTTAAAGAAGACATGTTCATCCAGACTGGTAAGCGGGGCGGAGCCGGGCAGAGAGCGCTCGGCAAGACGGTAGTTTGTGGAGAGGCACTGGCAATACTGCAGCTGCCGGGAGAGACCCGTGGTGGGCACACCTGACCAAAACGCAGCCAGCGCACTCGACGAAACCCGCATCCAGCCCACCTGGACCCAGCAGGGCCGAGACTGGTGGACCGGTGGTCCCTCATTCATGAGCAGGTAAACCAGTAGAAAAAGCTGAGAGTGGAACAGACCTCGCAACCCACTAATGTGGGAAAATAAAGCCTCAAACCACTGAAAACACCTGTGGGGGTTGAGGCAGCATCAGGAGGAACTCCCAGCCTCACAGGAGAGTTCATTGGAGAGATCCACAGGGACTTGGAACTGTGCAGGCCAACCCAACAACCCCAGAGCCAGCAAAGAAGGGCCCAACTTGCTTGTGGGTAGCAGCATAAGTGGGGAGAGCAGAGCAAGCGCCATTGTTCTCTCAGGCCCCACCCCCACAGGCTGCATCACCACACAATGACGTGGGTTAACCTGCCCTGGTGAACACCTAAGGCTCTGCCCCTTAAAATAACAGGCGCACTGAGAAAAAAACAATGGCCAAAATGAAAGAACAGATCAAAGCTCCAGAAAAGATACAACTAAGTGACGAAGAGATAGCCAAACTATCAGATGCACAGTTCAAAACATTGGTAATCAGAATGCCTACAGGATTGGAAGAAAGGTGGTTGCAAATAGTTGAACAAATGACAGATACAATAAAAGAAATGAGGGAAAATCTGCAGGGAACCAATAAGGATGAGAAGTTAACTGGGACTCAAATAAATGGAGTGGACCATCAGAAAGAAAAAAACATCCAACCAGAAAAGAATGAAGAAACAAGAATTCAAAAAAACGAGGAGAGCCTTAGGAACCTCTAGAACATCTTTAAACGTCACAACATCTGAGTCAGAGGGGTGCTAGAAGGAGAAGAGGAAGACCAAGAGATTGAAAATTTATTTGAACAAATATTGAAGGAGAACTTCCCCAAGCTGGTGAAGGAAATATACTTTCAGGAAGTCCAGGAAGCTCAGAGAGTCCCAAAGAAGTTGGACCCAAAGAGGAACACACCAAGACACATCATAATTACATTACCCAAGATAAAAAAATAAGGAGAGAATCGTAGAAGCAGCAAGAGAAAAGGAGACAGTTACCTACAAAGGAATTCCCATAAGACTGTCAGCTGATTTCTCAAAAGAGACCTTGCAGGCAAGAAGGGGCTGGAAAGAAGTATTTGAAGTCATGAAAGGCAAGGACCTACATCCAAGATGACTCTATCCAGAAAAACTTTAATTTAGAATGGAAGGGCAGATAAAGTGCTTCTCAGATAAGGTCAAGTTCAAGAAGTTCATCATCACCCAGCCTTTATTGTATGAAATGTTAAAGGGATTTATATAAGGTATGGAGGCATATCTACAGAGGAGTGGGAGGGGGAGAGAGGGGGAAAAGGTGCAGAGAATAAGTAGCATAAATGGTAGGTAGAAAACAGACAAGGGGAGGTTAAGAATAGTATAGGAAATGGAGAAGCCAAAGAACTTATGTGTATGACCTATGGACAAAAACTAAAGGGCGGGGAATGGGGGGTATGGGGGTAGAGGGGAAGAAAGGGGGGGAAATGGGACAACTGTAATAGCATAATCAATAAAAT
>PVJI01018412.1:0-33418 GCA_004026765.1 Micronycteris hirsuta | reverse complement strand
CTTTTTTAGACTTGCTTGTAACCTAACTCCTGAAGTGCTACGTAAGCCATACATCTCTGAAGAGTATATATGCCAGCTCATGCCTCTGCTCAGGGCCCTAGATTTGGAGATTTCTCCCTAGGGTCCGCATGCGTAATAAAGGGTCTGTGACTTATACCTCTCACCAGGAGTTTGGTCGCTTCATTTTCCCGTAACAGTATGAGTATGTATGTCTCCCTTTGCTCCAAATGAATTGTCTTCATCCCTTTGCTTTAACATCAAAGACCTGGATCATCATCAGCGATACTGAATGCTGTTATCACTGTAGTTCCAGCATGTCTGTTTTTCAGCAAATTACCTTTGGCACATAGAAGCCATAATAGGCAATATGGAGGTTTTAAAGTTGACAATAATATGCCAAATAGAAATGCCTGCTAATGTATTTGTGTTAGCTGTGTACCTGGCAATGTTTTTTTTTTACTATTTGGATATATAATTTTTCACCAAATTTAAACATTGAAAAACAAAGAACTCTGCATGCCTGTATATCATTGTGTTTATGATGACATCCATAGTTATTGTCAATTAAGCTTCTGCTATTTCTGTTACAGACTATTTGTAAAAGCTTTTTTGAGATACAGTTCCCATTTGAAAATATATAATACAGTGCTTTCAGTATAGTCACAGGATTGTGTAACTATTACAGCAATCTGGCTTTAAAGTGTTTTTGTCCCCTGAAAAGGAAATTTCCATACAGACTACGAGTCCCTCCATACTCTCTGACATTCTGCCTACCCTAGCCCTAGGCACTGGTCTATTGTGTCACTGCATAGCTCTCTTTTATTTTTCTTTCCAGTATTTTAAAGATAATCTCTTTACTTTTTAACAAGTTTATGAGCTTAAATGTGGATTTCTTTGTTTTTCCCACGTGCAGTTAACAGAATTTTGTAATTAATGGCTTCATGTTTCTTGTCATTTTGCAAAAAGCCATCTTCAATGATTGTGTCTGCTTTACCGCCACTGTTGGGACGCCTTTACAGAGCTATAGTACATTTCCTACAGATATTGTAACTGTATTTCACATTTCACATTTTAGGCTTGAGATCTATTTTGTTTCTAATGCTTTATCTCTATCAGCATTAGGAGCACAAGTGGGAAAAGCAAGGGAAATTCTGAGAAACTTTATCATGTCAAGGTCCATTTTTATGTATTTATTTGAATAACTTTCACAGAGTTTGCCATTCGAAAAAACACAAAGGTATCTCTATGAATCTAGAGCATATCCAGCTTTCTCCTCTACAACTGTATATTTTGCTTGTTTATTTAGCCAGTTTTTTCAGATCCTCATTAGAAAACAAGGAGCCCTTCCTTGTGACTTTCCATAAAAAGCAAACATTCTGGGAGGCATGAACTACTTTATCACAATGGCTTTCGATGCCTTTGAAATCTCAAATATATTTTTTTAAATAATTGGGTTCAGAAGTCACCATCCAGTCTTATTCAAGAAATGATGCTTCTTCAAAAATGATGATACAGTGAAGATTAAAAAGATGATAAAGTCAAGATTAAAGGAGCTTTGATAATTTCTGAGTATACTCTGCTATTCCAACCCTCAAAATTTTAAACTCCAAAAATGTCATCCTGACTCCATAGCTGTGGACAAAACAGACCCTAATACGTGGAATAATTGAAAAGCAACATTTTTGTGTTGTTTAAAAACACTTTACTAATGAGCTACCATATCTGAAATTTGCACTGTGAATTTACTGTTTGGAATGAACAATGCTGAGATAGGAAGTTTATTAGTAAAGGAAAACTATTTTCTTCATATACCCACAGTAACGTGAAATGGTATGAAATGTTCGTAAAAGTTTAATTGAATTTTTTGAGTAAGGTATGTATTGATGTTTGCTTGAAGGCAAACACTATTTTCTTTAGAAAATAAGTATATAAGGTCAATGTCTTATCCTCAAGTTTAAAACATTAGATGAATAAGGCAACTTATTTGAGTTCATTTCCCTCACCCACCCATTCACTCAACGAATGTTTATAGCAAGGCCTTATGACTCACATTTTAGCAGGCAGTCTATTATACCAAATTGTTGTCTTTGGAGTCCTGTAAGTGCCTATGGGCAAACAAGTAGGAGACTCCAAGCTGAGTTGTCAGAGTAAACTGACAACTATTCTGTATTTTATCATTATCATGCTGCTTTTGTATCTGAAGAAAAGTCCATTTCATGAATGAATTTTTAATGGCTTAGTCACGATAAAGAATGAAATGAGTCAAAATAACTACCTCAGAAAGTTAAACATACTCAACTAAAGAGATAATAAAAGTGACAAAAGTGGAGGGTTCAGTTCTAGCCTGGGAAGTAAGCCCACATTTTTAAATAAATGAATAATGGAAATGTTTTCATAATAATAATCAATCTTTCAATAATGAGTTAACTGACAGTATATAATAGATTGAATAATTAAATTCCAATGGCTTTATTTGCTAGATGAGGCAGATGATTTGAGTTACCATGATGGCCAGGGACCTCACCCAGGTGCCTGCTTTAAGCCACTTGCTTGAGTCAGGATAGAAGTTTCTACACTAATTACCGCAGTTTCTGTGGAGTCTTTGCTCATTAGGTCAGTTTAACCAGTGCTTGCAATGACAAGGTAGGGAAGTGTATGTCGAAGAGATGAAATCTTTTTTTTTTTTATTGTTGTTCAAGTAGAGTTGTCTCCATATTGCCCCCACCAATCCCCCCACCCCAGCCATCCCCACCTCCCACCCTTGATCCCACCCTCCTTTGGTTTTGTTCATGTGTCCTTTATAGATATCCCTGAAAACCTTTCCCCGTTCTCCCCATTATTCCTTCCCACCTCCCCTCTGGTTACTGTCAATTTGTCCTTAATTTAAATGTCTTTGATTATATTTTGCTTGCTTATTTGTTTTGTTGATTAGGTTCCAATTAAAGGTGAGATCATATGGTATTTGTCTTTCACCACCTGGCTTATTTCACTAGCATAATGCTCTCCAGTTCCATCGGAATCTTAGTCTGGCCAAGTACGCAGTGCTGCCAGCTCACAGGTTCCTGCCCAAATCTGATCCCTGGTTCTGTGCAATGGCTCAGGGTGAAATAAATACTGTTCCTCTGCCCTCTATCAAGATCTCAAACTCTCACTGGCAGAGTAATTTAATGTTCTCTCTCTCTCCCTTCTTACCTCCTTTCTCTTTCTTCCTTTCTCTCTCATTCTTCCCCCCCAACCCTCATACACACTTACACACACTGCTTTTTCTCTCTTGTTGTGTTATAATTTAGCACATGTCCTCGGATTCTCATTCTAGAATCTCTATGGAATAATATAATCAAAGTTATATACAATATTTCTAGACAAAGTAGATCCCGTACAAGAAGGAATGTTTGGATGAATGGAAGTATGAGGGTTCATATCTGTCAGTGTACACCTTTACTATAAATGTACAAAGTTATAATAATTAATAGAGGTACTTAGATGTCCGACAGACCTGAGCTGCAATCACTGTTCTGCAACGTGCTACTAGGTGGGTTGGTTTGAAGAAGTTCTCAGAGACCCTAGTTTCATTAAATGTATTATAGGGAAAAGTCATACCACCAGTCTTGTGCAATCTTTTTGAGAATTAAGAGTAATTATGAATGAAAGTGGCTCATACATTTCTTGGAACAATGCAAATACACTTATTTAACTATCTCTAACTATCTGTAATATGAATATGAAAGTTACTCATTGGACATATAATAAAATTATCTTTGATTTCTTAGCATTGTGTAACTGAAGAAATATTCTATTTGGAAATCATTAAGATATAATAGATAATTTTTTGTGGCCTAAGCAACTACTGATATATAGATGTGTGTGTGTGTGGGGGGTGTAATTAACAACATCATTACTACAGAAGGGTCTTATCTCAACACTTTCAGAAAAAGAAAGAAATATCATATGACCATATTGGTAGATATGAAAAAAAAACCTCACAATACATCCATTTTAAATCCTAGCCAGTTAGGAATAAAAAGGACCTACCTTAATTTGATAGGAAATATCTATAAAAACTTATCATGAACACTTTGCTTAAAGATGGATTACTGAAACCTCATTAATATCTGAAAAGCAAAATTTATACCTGTCGTGCAATTCCTGTGCAACATTATAATATTGATTCTTGATAGTATAATAATGAAAAAAGGAAATAGAAAGGTAAAAGGATTGGAAATGAAGACCTAAAACTGTCATTTTTGTATATGATAATGATGCATATACAAAAGTATTTAACAGAACCAGGGTGAGTTTTTCAATTTAATAAACATAAGTTCACTGTGTACAAAGTCAAAGTAGAAAAAATATATCCCTATGTATCATCAACAAATAATATGAAAATTATTTCCCTTTTTCTATATATTCTCGTAATTTTTTGTTTTGTTTTTCTCTTTCTTTGTAGTCTAGGAATTTTGGGTTTCATCCTGGACATTTAAAATAATATGTTGTAGAGATTTCCATTGCTGTTGTAATCTTCATAATGGTATTTATTTTTGCTTGTTTTAGCAAGAAATTAACTTGGTAGTACTTAAACCCTACACTGTTTTCTCTGAGGTGAGTTGGCAGCTCAAATCTTCTTTTACTTCTTTTTATTCTTAAATAGACCGATTGGATCTACTCTGCATGTGCGTAGTTCCATCAACCAGAGAATTAGAGAAAGTTTATGCAGAATTATTTTATGCAGTATAATTGACATATAACATTATATTAGTTTCAGGTTATAACACAATGATTCTGTAGTTGTATATATTGTAAAATGATCATCACAATGAAGTCCAGTTAACACCTTTCACTGCATATACTTACGTATTTTTTCTTGTGATGAGAACTTTTAAGATCTGCTCTTTTTGCAACTTTTAAATATGCAATGCATTATTATTAACTATTGTCACCATGCTTTACATTGCATCCCCAGTACTTATTTATTTTAGAGCTGGAAGTTTGGACCTTTGGACTGCCCATTTTTCCCACTCATTACCCCCATTACCACTGGCAACCACCAATCTTTTCTCTGTTATGTATGAGCTCAATTTTTCAGTGCTTTTATGGATTTTTTCTTTAGATTCCACATATATTACATTCCTCTGTTGAAATAATTACAATAGACAACCAGCTTTTTTCCCAACATTTGTCCTAAGTGATGCACTTTCAAATATCCTTGATGTGAATATAATATTCACTGATTTAAGAAACACTCGTGTAGTCTCAGAATACCTAAAACTATATTTTCACCATTTTACATAAATGTATCAAGCTCAAGTTATCTGTTAGGCTAAAGGTAACCTTTCTTGGGTAATGTTTAATATACAGTTTAATTGTCATGTGTAGGATGAAATTTGATGTTTATTAAACTTTTTTAAAAGATGTTTTATTCTAAATCCTTATTACCTCAAAACTCTTACAATTTAAGTTATATACAAAGTTTTAGTAATTAATATCCACTTTTACAATTTGGCTTTCATTTTCTCTTAGGAAATGATTTCCTAAATCAGATGAATTACCAATTTATTTACTTTAAATATTGTCAATATGATTCTTGAGAGTATTCATACACACACACACAGAAGTGAAAAAATCTGTAGGCTGTTTGGAAAATCTGATATAGTATATTGAGTTCTATGAGTTTAATTTTATTGTCCTTTGTTACTTATAGTAGAAGCATTCTTTTTCCTTGTAGAAGACTTAAAAGTTAATATCTCAATTCTTTCACTTCCAGGAAGATGTAATATGTGTACGTTTCCCTATTCCTACTGTTAACTATACTTAAAAAACCCTGGACATTATTTTTGGTGTCAACAAAAAGCGATGAATTTATCAACTAATTCGTTTTATAAAATTGTCTTAAAATATAGATTCACATGCAATTATAAGAATAATACATAAAACACCATGTACCATGTATCCTATTTACAAGCAGGATGATAATATCTATAACAGTTGCTGATCTTATTCAGAGTTTCTCAGTTTTACTTACATTTGTATGTGTATGAGTATTTAGTTCTATACAATTGAATCCACCACTATAGTCAAGACACTGAACAGTTCAGTTGTCACAAAGATCCCTCATATTGCTCTTTTATAATTATGACCATCAATCAACTCCCTCCTTTTCCTACTTGGACCCTGATACCTAGCAATCACTAATCTGTTATCCCTTTGTAAAATTTTGTCATTTCATAATGTTAAATAAATTTAATCATATAATAGTGACCTTTGAGATTGGCTTTTTTCATTCAACATAATTTCCTGAATATTCATTCAAATGATTATATGTATGATTTGTTTTTATTGCTTTGTAATATTCCCTGCTGTATACATAACTATTGAAGGTCACCTGGGTTCTTTACAGGTTGGGGTTATTAAAAAAAAGTTGCTATGAGTATTTGTGAATATGTTTTACTGCTCTGGGGAAAATGCCCAGTGCACAGTTGATGAGTCTATGGTAGATAATTTCATGTTTATTTTAAGTAAACTGCCCGACTGCCTTCCAGAGTAGGTGTGTAATTGTACACTCCCAGCGGCAGTTGCTGGGGCGGTTCAGTTCTCTGCATCCCTGCCAGTAGGTAGTGGTGTGTCACTGTTTTCTTTTCAATTTTTTTTTATAATTCCTATTCTTTTTTTTTACTTTATTGTTGTTCAGTTACAGTATACTGCCTACTCTCCCCTCCCCTCCCCCTCCAATCCCACCTCCCTTCTCTGCCTCCCTCCCCACCCTTGGTTCTGTCCATGTGTCCTCTGTAGTGGTTCCTGAAAACCCTTCTCCCCATTGTCCCCTCCCCCCTCCCCCTTGGCTATTGTTAGATTGTTCTTAATTTCAATGTCTCTGGTTAAGTTTTGTTTGCTTTTTGCCTTTGTTGATTATGTTCCAGTTAAAGGTGAGATCATATGGTATTTGTCCCTCACCGCCTGGCTTACTTCACTTAGCATAATGCTCTCCAGTTCCATCCATGCTGTTGCAAAGGGTATAAGCTCCTTCTTCCTCTCTGCTCCGTAGAATTCCATTATGTAAATGTACCATAGTTTCTTGATCCACTCATTTGTAGATAGGCACTTAGGTTGTTTCCAGCACTTGGCTATTGTGAATTGTGCTGCTATGAACATTGGAGTGCATGGGTTCTTTTGAATTGGTTTTTCAGGATTCTTAGTGTATAATCCCAGTAGTGGAATTGCTGGGTCAAAAGGCAGTTCCATTTTTAGTTTTCTGAGGTAATTCCATACTGTTTTCCACAGTGGCTGCACCAGTCTGCATTCCCACCAACAGTGCAGTAGGGTTCCCTTTTCTCCAGATCCCCTCCAACAGTTATCTGTTGCTTTTTTTATGATGGCCATTCTGACTGGTGTGAGATGGTATCTCATCGTGGTTTTAATTTGCATCTCTCTGATGGCAAGTGATGTTGAGCATCTTTTCATATGTCTCTGGGCCCTCTGTATGTTTTCTTTCTTTTTATAGTTTTAATATGCATTTCCTTCATGGTGTTTATATTTTTCATTTAAATCTATGTTCCATTTTGAGTTCATTTTTATGTAAGTTTGTGGGGTTTTGGACAAGTTTTTTTTTTTTCTATGAAAGTCCACTGGCCCAACAATGCTTGTTGAATAGACTGTACTTTAAGCTCCATTCAACTGTTTTTGAATACCTGTGAAAAATTACATGAGAATACTTGTGGGAGTTTATTTATGGGTTCTTCATTCCACATAAATTGTAATGGTATTAAGACGTGTGCAGCCCAGCTGGTATAGCTCAGTGGATTGAGCGTGGGCTGGGAACCAGAGGGTCCCGGTTCGATTCCCAAGTCAGGGCACATGCCTGGGTTGCGGGCCAGGTCCCCAATGAGGGCCATGTGAGAGGCAACCATACATTGCTCTTTCTCCCTCCCTTCTCCTCTCACTGAAAAATAAATAAAATCTTTAAAAAATAATAATAAAAAAAAGACGTGTGCAATGTGTAAAAGATTCTGAGGTGAATCTACTGTGATCAAGGTGTTACAGGGGCTGGGGTCTTGAACAGATGTAAGAGCATGAAGACACTGAGCTTGAACCTGTGTCAGTGAACTTGGGGGCACAGTGGAGGGAGGAGACGATTCTGTACAAGAAGAGTTGTGAGGAAGGGGACTAAAGAACAGGCTTAAAATGAATGATGAGTAATTAGACAAGGAGGGAAAGAATTTCAGGTACAAGAAGGAGCTAATATGTATAGAGCTTTTAAATATGCAAATATACAGAGGTTTGAAATGATCCGGGGCATTTGGAGAACTACAGATGGTTCAGTGTGACCTAAGTATAGGGTCCCAGAGGACCTGATGAGAGATGAGGCTGGGAGCATTAAGAAAACCATGGAAGACCTTTTTAACACTCTAAGGGCCTTGGCAAAAGAAAGATACTAAATAATTTTAAGATAGAGAGTAACATGTCAGTACAAAAGAAACTATCACAGGCTTCACATTTCTTTCTTAAAAATCAATTATATCATATATTTGTATTAGCCCCTGCACTTTCTCTTTCAATCCTTATAAATGGATTTCCTTAGCTCCTGCACTTTTTTGATTCAGTTCATACAAATGGAATTCTGCCCATAGCCATCAAAATAAAGGCCTTACAAATTACAAATAAGGAAAGAAAGGGCTATTGATTCAGGTGCCAAAGGACAAGGAATTTTAAAACTACAGCCAGTTATAAGAATATTTAAGGTAAAATTAGACTCTCAAAGCATTTACAGAAGTAAAATTCTCTCGTGTGTTTAGCAACCATGCAGTTGTCCGGGGGAAGTTATTGTATGGCCCCAGTTTCTGGTATGTGGGTTAACATATCTGCTTTGTAATTTGATTTCCTTTCTTGCTATTACATTAATGCATCTTCATGAGTCTATAATCAAATTGATGCAAGTAACTTTAAGAAGTTTCTTTTGGAAAACTCTTAGGACTCTTATTTTTCCCTCATTGTGCCTGAAATTATATTTATGTATTTGTGTTAGATCACTTATTATAAATGCTCACCAAGTTTATTCTGAAATAAATTGCAACATATAATTTGCATAATTGTATGTGTATATTTAGGCTTTGTGAGGCATAAAAACAGGTAAATATAATGGTACCGATCATGGCCAAGACCTACGTAACAAAAACTCCACCAACATACGCAGACAAGTACAAAAATTATAAAAATATGGTGGTAAACCATAGACAGAATAAAATTAAAAGATTCCAGGACAGTTTCCATGATCATCAGGAGATAAATAACATAGCGTGATAGTATGGTAAATGTGTGAATAACTATATAATGCATTCTACTCACCTTGGGGGATGTTTTGGTGTAGTAATCTATAAAATAGCGATTCATGTTTTTCCTGTAGTATTGGGGTAAAATTCACACTGGACAATATGACTAAAATATGGCACTTAGTGGCTGCTAAATTAGATGTAACTTTGATGAAAATGAATAGCCAATACCTGGGTTCTGGAATTCCATTCTCACATTATTACTTCTTTCCTTTTAGATTTCAGGCATACTCATGGGCAGCAAATTGAGTTGTTTATTCTACATTTTGCCTCATTTTAGACTTTTGATATTCTCCCAGCTCAGCTCCATCATCATTGGACTCTGTCTGGTGACACATTGCTATGGTTTAGCTACTCAGGTAGCTCTTCCTCCTTACTTTGTTCTGCTGGATCATCTCCCCCATCTGCCCTCTATATCTTGGCACTTCTTACAATAGTATTTCTGGGCAGTTTTTCTTCTCACTCTATGCTCTTTCTCTATAGGCAATTTCACATATTCTCATTGTATTAATTATCATATTAAATACTCTGACAGTGATATTCTAGTTCCCGAGCTCTAAAGGCGTACATCTAACTGTTAATGAGCATATGAGATGATCGTTTTAAATAATCCCATTGACAGCTTGAACAGAGTTTTTCATTTACCAGCTGCTGCAGTGTCGAATGGGTAAAATGGATAACAAAAACAGTTTTGTAAAAATTAGCTTCTTGGAACAAAAAATATAACTGTTAATACTCTCATGAGCGCATTCTATGCCCCCAAAAGTAGCTAGTCTGTGTCTGTTGTTATCGTTTAACCTAAAGAACTTCAGATGTAGGCATGCTGGTTGCTGTTAAGAAATCCTCGGGAAATTGATTTAACTTCATGAAACTATCATATGGCTGGTCAGTTTTTAAAAACATTTTTTATTGCTGGTAGCAAACATACATAAAAGTGCACACATCCTAAGCCATGTCATGGACGTCTATATGTAACATTTCCTTAGTTAAGGAAATACAATAGTTTTTTAGCTTCCATACACTTCTTGCCATCTCACAATCGTTACATTTTCTTCCTGTTACTGCTTTTAAAAGTAGCAAAATGAGCCCCTGCCTTGTGGCAGCAGTCAGAGAACACTCAGGCAATTGGTTTCAGACTACCGTGCCCTGCACATAGGCCATCATTAGTTTTAATATGCTGAATGCGCGACACCATGGTGGAGAAAAAACTAACCTGGGAAACAGGATTATAGTTTGTCCTCATCAAAATATATGGTCCTTCCACTTGAGAAGGTATATGTAGCAGCGAGGACAAATAAAATAAATTACTCAGTCTCCATTAGATTTCTGTGTCTGTCAGCTAAGAAGCCAGCAGGTAGAGTAATGATTTTGGACATGCTGTTTCTAATGAGAACCCTGAGGTTGTCTCATGAATTCTTAGACTCTAAGTACCCAGTGCAGTCTGCAAAGGCCTCAAATATGTAACTCACTGCAAAGTTTAAATGAAAATTTGGCTCTGGGGAATGATGCATATTAAAATCAAATTTTTTAAGTTGCAGTTGATTTTGAAATATTCCTGTTGCTGAAACTATATGCTCAAAAGAAAAGCACAATAAATGGTTATCTGCTTTTTTTGTGAGGTTTGTTTCATCAAAATGATGCAATATATTTTTATATTTCCTAGTGGGGGAAAATAAACATCACGCTAAGCCCTGTAGGCCATTCCTTTTCACTGCATCCTTGGTAACACATCATTGTTTACACTCAAGCGCAAGTCAAAATCTGATTATGAAGCTCTTAATGTGGCAAGTTTAACACTAGATCACAGGTGGCGCTTGAAGGACTGGAGACTTGAGAGGTTGTGTATGTGCCCAGGTACATTCGGAAAAGTCTGGCCTGACAGCGTCCACATAGAGAAAAACGGATGTCAATATCCTGTGTAGTAGAAAAATTATACAAACGCATGGAAAACCTCTCAATTACATAGTCGTCTGGACTCTTCGTTGTTCATATAATACACATCTTCATTGTGGTGACAAAAGCCTTTTAAATTTTTTCATGACAAATCTTTTCCCATCTTAACTGCCATTTTCATCCATGCCCGAGCAGCCCCTTCACCATGCAAAGCTGTGCTTCCTGTCATCGCTACATTATGGCGTACCCTGGGTGACTTTGAGTAGATAGCTGCAGCGGTTAAGCTGTATTGAACAGGTATTGGGAAATATTTAAAAATTCAGACATAAAACTGTTCAAAAATTTTGTTTAAAGACGTTTCATAGAAAATACTGGCAAGTGAACTATATATTATCTATCTGATGTATTGAGAAATTGGAGATTGTATGTATGCTTTGGTGGTGTGTGCAAAAATTCTATAAGAGAAACACATAACTTGTGAGCCTAATAAAAGAAAATTCCTGGCCCTTGTAGTACATAATAAAATGATGTATATAATATATAGGTAAATCATAGTACATAAATTTTTTCTTGCATGGCATAGTCAAACCATGCAACAAACGCTATAACAGCCCATGCACTTTTTCCAGACTTGCTAAATTAGAACCCCCGTGCAGCACATTTTCAAGAAGATTGGTAGGGCACAGCAATGGAGGGAAACTGAAATCTTGTTTTGGAAGAGCTTTGTTATTGGGAATAGTTATGCACACTTCCAAAATCATTTATTTAATTTATTAAATAAATGTGTACTACTGAGAATTCAATAGTACACATTTGACTTGCACTTGATTCCTATATGCTTGATGGTGGGAAGTTGGTGATGACTTGAACTTCAAAAACATTCAATCAGCTTTGTTATCTTGATATAAATAGTTGGAAATGACCAATTCGATAGCTAAGGATAGAAAATAATTAGGAGAGGTAAAGTATGTACACTTTATTAAACACTATGCAAATATTCCATTTGTCTCTTATTTTAGTTGAATTAGTCAATGATTGCTTTTCTAGCATCTTAATGAACAATGTTTTCTTTTTTTATTAAATGTATCAGGGTGACAATAGTTAATAAGATCATATAGGTTTCAACTGTACATTTCTATTATACATGATCTTTATATGGCATTGTGTGCCCACTATCCAAAGTCAAATCATCTCTGTCACCAAATATTTGGCCTCTTATACCCCCACCACCCTGCCACTCCCTCCCTTCTTACTGCCACCATACTGTTGTCTGTGTCTATGAGTTTCAGTTTTACCTCCCATATCTGAGTGAAATCATATGGTTCTTAGCTTTTTCTGATGGACCCATTTGCTTAGCAAAATCTTCTCAAAGTCCATTGATATTGTTGCAAATGGTGGTACTTAATCTTTTCTTATGACTGAGTAGTATTCCATAAGATATATGAACCGCATCTTTTTTATCCGATCCCTTATCAAAGGGTACTTCAGCTCTGTTCATGTCTTGGCCACCATGAATAATGCTATAATTAACATAGGGGTGCATATATCTTTGTGAATAGATGTTTTTTTTTTCCTCATGGAGATACTTAGGAGAGAGATTGAGAGTCATGTTTTTTCTTCATAATTCTCCATAGTTCTTATCAATATTTAAGGAAGAATTATTCTTTTAAAATGTCAGTTCTTTACAGACATAAATTACTGCTCTATAACAAACTGAAGACAGACCATCATTTATAAAAAATAATTTATTTAATATTTATTTTTCTTTTTATCTCCAATGTCCTATCTTTTATGTCTCACTGTTTTCTAGCACATGGTTCTTACTATTTTTTTTTAAGATTTTATTTATTTATTTTTGGAGAGAGGAGAAGGGAGGGAGAAAGAGAGGGAGAGAAACAGCAATGTGTGGTTGCCTCTCACATGGCCCCCACTGGGGACCTGGCCCGCAACCCAGGCATGTGCCCCAATTGGGAATTGAACTGGGACCCTTTGATTCGCAGCTCGTGCTCAATCCACAGAGCTACACCAACCAGGGCAGTTTCTTACTATTTTTTAATCAATCACTCATTAATTATCAAACACTAACTGATATATTACACTTTGATAAATTTTGCACTGCTATCTGCATAAGTCTTTGACACTCTGCAAGAAATAATTCTTTGTCATCACCTCATCTTCCCTTGATTGGCACCTTCATTCTGTAAGAGCTGTTTTCCTCTCATCCAAAAGCTACACGTGATATGCTCTAAGGATGCCAGGCCCTTCCCTTGCTATTTGGCCAAACAGATGCATAGTCAGAAGTTCAAGCTTTACCCACATTTATCTGGATTATGATGAAACAGCACACCAGAGAATATGGCATCTAACATTCTGAGGACCCCCCAGTTGAGACAGATGAAGGAATTCAGAATAGAAGAAGAATCATGTCCCTAGGGAGCTGCACTTGGTCCAGGAGGCATAAGGAGATAAATTCCCCCTTTCTCTTCTTTCCCATAGGCTATACCAGAAACTAGTTCATCTTTCTAGTCCAATTAAATAATTCCTGTGTGTACAGTGAGTGAATCTTCTAATCAACCACATCTCTCATTACTCCTAGTCATTAAGGGGTAGCAAGACTGATAATGTATCATTTTCTAATGCTTCCTATATTTCTTTCCTCACACCCTATTCCTGTCTGTTTACCACTAAATTGTGAACACTATCTAGCACACACTAAATAATTCCTGTCACTGACAATTTTCTCAATACTATACTACAATATTGTATTACTCATTTTATATTTATATAAGGTCTTCCATGGTGTTAAAATCCCTTGTTGCTACCCTTACAGAAATCAGTGTTGCCAGAAAAAGAAAATAAAATCAAAACAGCTCACACTAAGTCATAGCAAATATCTCTTACTGTACAACAGTGATGGACAAAATAATTTTGGAATAAAAAACAACTACTTGAAGCTCTTGGGGGATATTTAATGATCTGATTTAGAAAGGGTGTACCAAACCAAACCTAAGGGCTCAAAGCTAGCACTATTTTTTCTTTACTCTTCCACATCATGCTTTTGTGTTCCACAGGGCAAGATGCACAGTGGTAGCTGAGCCATAGAGAGGCCAGTGAATTTCATCAACTGAATTATCAGCATTCCTCATTCTTTGAATGAACTGTAACAACTGTGCAATGAATCAATTGACTGTGGGGAGAGGATGCCCTGGAGGTGAGCACCAGAGCCTGTGAGAGTGAAATCTCTTAAATGAAGTGGAATCTGTCTTCAAAGCCTATTAATAATGCGAAGAACTAGCAATGCAAAAATCAGAAAATAACTTCATGACTAAAGTAAGTTTTTATAAGAAATGCACAAGCAGTGTTTGAGATTTAAGGAAAGGTGGGTTTTGCATATTTGCTTGTATATATATACCAACGCCGTAATTAGAAAGCATGACTTAGAAAATAAGTTCTTTACAAAGTATTATGAAAGGAGAAAAAAATAGTATTTTTTGAGTATTATGCAAGGTACTTTACCTAAAGCACTTCACGGGTCTATTTATTAACCCCATGAGGTGGATATATCTTGCACTTTAGGAGCGTTAGTAAGTTCCACATTTTTTTACTTTTTTAAAAGTTTATTTTAAAAATATGAAGATGGCCAAAGGTGGTAGGGAGAAAATGAATTCCTTTCCATTGAAAGAATCAGTTTCAGGAAGGCTGGGGTTTCGGGGGAGGGTATAGAGATTTATACAAATATAATTTTATAGGTTTTGTTCCACTATTTTCTGTTTTTTATTAAAAAAAGTTTTTTGACAGAGATTTAGTTCTCACTATCTTCTATGGCTGCCTCAACAATGAAAGATCTGGATTTTGAAAGAAAAAAAGCATGTGAAACAGAGAATGAGCTACAGCGAGAGCCAGCACCAACCTCCCAGACACTTGCAGAGAGCCCCCATGGCGCCCATCGCTCTCTTGCCTAACAAATAGAAGGAAAAAATAGGCCCCCAAACAAGAAGTTCGAATTCATTCCATTCATTGAGCTTGTGGCTGTTCCTGCTGTGTGGTTGGAGGCTGGGGGCCTCCAAGACCTTGAGTCTGTCCATAGTAAGTGGCTTGTTGTCAGTAGATTTCCAACAAGGTGGCAAGTTCCACGCTTTAAAATAATTGAAGTCTGGATCAATACTACATGTGTGTGAATCCAAAATTCATTGCCTTTGCCCATTACATTCCATAGCTTCCATTTCTGGTTTTCTCCTTCCTTACAACACTAAACATATTTGCTAAGATTGGACTGAATTTTAAGTAAGATTGATTTAATATTTTGAACAAATATTGATTGATCTTAGGGGAGAGAGAGGGAGAGGAATACATTTGTTTTTCTGCTTATTTATGCATTCATTGGTTGTTTCCTGTATATATTTTTTTTTAAATGTAGTTAAGGATCTCTTTGACTATTGTTAAGTGATTCTTCCATTTCTATTGAAATAATTATTTCCTCCTAAATAATAGTTAAGCAAAATTTAAAGAAACATATTACAGGTCTAGAAATTTACTACATAGCTTATATTTCTGTAACTAAAAAACAGAGTTCTAACTGACATCATTCTTTACTATTCCATCCGTTTCTGTCACTTAGCATGTGGCTCTTCACGCCACAGCGCCAGGAACAGCATGCATTTGCCACATTGAGACTCAGTCCCTATGAGTTATCTCATTCACTTTTATGCCCCGAAATAGCAAGTATATCTTTTTGGCTCCCAATTTGTATCTCCAACAGGGTGAATGCTTGTGAGGCCACATGATTTTCCTAGTTATTACTGGGAAACAGAAAGGTATATGATTATTATAAATTGTCAACATGATTTTAATTTAGTAATAAAAATGTTTTATGTATGTAATAAAAAAATATTCTGAACTTTTTCTCCCTCCCAGCAAAGTCCTGCTGCAAGCTAAATTACTTAGTATTTGACAGTATATCCTGTCAATTAATAAAAGTATAAATAGTATCCTCACTAGTTAAGTATATAATTATATGTTAGTAAGTATATATTTTTATCCTTCCATTCTTATTATTTATAACAAAATGGGGAGGAAGTAGGGGTCAGGAGGGGCAGGGAATTTCTTTATTAATACTGTTGAACAATGAACATTGGGGTGGATAGGTTCTTTTGGATTGGTGTTTCAGGATTCTTAGGGTATAATCCCAGCAGTGGAATTGCTAAATCAAAAGGCAGCTCCAGTTTTAGTTTTCTGAGGAAACTCCATACTGTTTTCCACAGTAGCTTCACCGGTCTGCATTCGCACCAACAGTGCACTAGGGTTCCCTTTTCTCCACATCCTCTCCAACACTTGTTGTTTGTTGATTTGTTGATGATGGCCATTCTGACTGGTGTGAAGTGGTATCTCATTGTGGTTTTAATTTGCATCTCTCTGATGGCTAGTGATACTGAGCATCTTTTCATATGTCTCTGGAACCTTTGTATGTCCTCCTTGGAGTAGTGTCTGTTCAAGTCCTTTTCCCATTCTTTAATTGAGATTTTGGTCTTTCTAGAGTGGAGTCATGTGAGTTCTTTGTATATTTTGGAGATCAAACCCTTGTATGAGGTGTCATTAGCAAATATGTTTTCCCATATGGTTGGTTCTCTTTTTATTTTAATGCTTTTTCTTTAGCTGTACAGAAGCTTTTTATTTTGATGAAATCCCATTTGTTTATTTCCTTTATGCCCCTTGCTTTAGGGGACATATCAGTGAAAATATTGCTGCATGGAATATCTGAGATTTCCCTGCCTATGTTCTCCTGTATGACTTTTATAGTGTCACAACTTACATTCAAGTCTTTTATCCACCTTGAATTTATTTTTGTGTATGGTGTAAGTTGGTGATTGGGTTTCATTTTTTGTGTGTATCTGTCCAGCTCTCCAAACACCATTTATTGAAGAGGCTATTTTTACTCCATTTTATGCTGCTGCCCCCTTTGCCAAATATTAACCATGGCCAAGTGCTGGAAGCAACCTAAATGCCCATCAGCAAATGAATGGATCAAAATCTATGGTACATTTATACAATGGAATACTACACAGCAGAAAGAAAGAAGGAGCTCCTACCCTTTGCAACAACATGGATGGAACTGGAGAGCATTATGCTAAGTGAAATAAGCCAGGCGATAAAAGACAAATACCATATGATCTCACCTTTAAGTGGAACATAATCAACAAAACAAACAAGCAAGCAAAATATAACCAGAGACATTGAAATTAAGAACAAACTGACAGTGACCAGAGGGGAGGTGGGCAGGGATAATGGGAGGAAAAGGGTGAGAGGTTTACAGGAGCAACTGAAAAGGACACATGGACAAAACCAAGGGGGGGGGGTGTGGAATCATGGGAAAGAGGTGGGGATGGCTGAGGTGGGGGGAGTGTTGGAGGGAAAAGGCAGACAACTGTGCTTGAGCAACAATAAAAAATTATTGTTAAATAATGCTATTACCATATCTGGGTTTAGAAATTGTTTAAATATTACTGTTTCCTAAATAGGAAATTATATTGGTACTTTGGAGAACCACCATGACCTAAAACAAACACACACAGTCTTATGTTGGCCAAGTCTGTCCAATATTGCAATTGCTTATGCCTTTCTCACAACAGGCATCTCAATACTCTCAATAGGCATCTTTTCCTGGTAATTTTCATGTCTCTCTTCAGGCAGTTCTGCATGAAGAGGTAGCTCCCTCTCCTATATGGGCCATAGCTGAGCCACAAGAGCCACTCAAGCGTTCTCTTCCTGAGACATTTCTGGGTGTGGAGGTGAATCCAAAGCAGCAGCCACTCCTTCTTGCTCTGCCACCGAAACAGGTAGTAACCCCCTTTCTTATCCTATAAATGTTTCCCAAGAAAGCTTAAAATGTCTGTTTATTGTGCCTTTTCTAACTGCACGGTAATATATTAAACTCTTTAAATAATTTCATTAAATCTTATTTGAGGAAGGGTGGGCTTACTGTACAAAAACAACTTTCTCCAAATCTCTTTCAACATTGTGCTCAGTTTCTAGCCACACAATATAAAACTCATAAAAGTAAATAAGCGAAACAATTCTCATATACATATTTTTTTGCAGCCCTAGAAAGGTTTGCTTCAAAAGTTTTGTTGGCATTTTATATTTGCTGAATATTGGTATTTTCATTCAAAATTATGAATTTTAATGTTCTATTGTGATATCATAAGTCTACCTAAATGTCTCAATTTGGGTAATGTTAGGCATGTCCAAATTAATATTAAATACCAGGAGATTTACACTTAACCTTCTTTCTTGTATCAGTAAGTGGCATACCCATTCATCTAATTGTGAAACAACTTACTTAGGATGTAGTCTGTATTCTTCCTTCCTGTTACCCACCCTTGTATGTAACCTATCAGAAGTTCTTACTCAGACTACCTGAAAAAGCTGATAATATCTGTCCACCCCTCCATTTCCACTGCTTCTACCTTAACTGTCTTTCATTGCTAACTAGATGACTACAATAACCTTTTGACTGGTTTCCCCTGCTTCTATTCTTGGTACAGCCTACCTGTCCCCTTATAATTGCCTTAATTATCCAGAATAGACTTTAAAAATAGCTCATGTTATATCATTTCTCTATTAAAAACTTTTTATGCCTCCCTATCACCCTTGTGAGACAGCATAATAAAATAAAAATTGAAAATGCCTTTTATGACTAAACATACACCTCCTCAGTCTCATTTTCTACATTCTAAACACACTAGCTCCTTTTCACCTCCATAAAATGTTAAATTGCTTTTATCTTAGGACCTTTTCCACCTGCCCTTCTATCATCCTGTGCCTTTTCCACCTGGTTTGCTATGAGGCTGACCCCCATTTATCATTCAAGGCTTAGCTCAATGACACCACTTCCAAGAAGCCTACTCTGATTATCTAAACAAAAATAATTTATCTATATTGTGTCACTCCAATTTCTTTATCCTTTATAAAAACTATTACCGTTATAAGGAATTATGTATAATTGTGTTTTAGATTTTATTGCTTTTTCTCCACACAAGTCAGTGTCGGGGACCACTCTGTGTGTGGTTTTGGAGATTACAGCCCTTCGAGAGCAGGCTCTGAAAGGGGCTAGTAAGTGTCCCTGGAAAATCAGGTAATGAGGGTGGCAGACATGACGGGACTCTAACACCCAGGGTTCCCATGGGAATCAGGCCTGATAAATACATTGTATCCTTTGAAGCTTGTTTTGCTTTGTATAGTGAACTCCTTATCTCATGAAACATATCTTAAAGACCATCTGACGTCAGCATAAGTAACAGGCCCTAACCTATGACAGATCTCTGTGTTCCTTCAATTGTTATCTGTAGATAATACCTGTTTTTGTATGACTATAACTTTTTGACATTGATTGATGTGTCCATGTATGATGTATACACCTCATGGTGTATAGCATTCCGAATAAAAGCTGTTTGGGAGAAGGTCTTGGGGCATTCTCCTCTAGAGGGAATTGCCACCCCCTTTCCCACCAGAAGAGCAAAACTGTGTCCAGGATGACTTATGTTTCATCCACAGAGGACTGGAGGAGCTTGGTGCTGCTGGACGGTGTTCCTTCCACATCCTCAAAGTTAGGTCCTCAAAGAAAAAAAAAATGTCCTCTTGTTTACTATTTCTAACTGCAAACACATGTGTTTCATCTATATTTTTAAGCTTTTTTCATTTTTCAAAAATATTTTCTAAGCATACTGTTAAGTCCTTGTTATTTTTAGCATTGCATTCAGTTAATTCACTTATTTATGAATTTACAGACCTGTAGTGATCTTGTATTGTTTGATAGATATGATATGAAGCATTTTATGCACAAAATAATTTGACAAGTGTGATGGTAATACACAGATAATATGACGACCATGAGTGCATATGTAAATGGTAGTGGGTGGGAGAGAAATTAAAACTGCTAGGAGGTAACTAACCAGAACTGATTTCTTTAGAATGAGCGCCAAAACAAGGATTGGTTAGGAGCAATCAAAGCAAAAGAAACACCATATACAAAGGCTTAGGGCTGAATAAAAGAATATAGATATGTAAATATTAAAGGAAATACTATGGTAATAGCAAGTTATGGCACAAAGTGCATTTTAAGGATACAAAATTTAAAATTACAAGTATGATAAATTATGGAATGTCTAAATGAAAATTACATCTGATCACATTACATTTCCAAAAGATCTAACCTTGATGCATATGGAGAGCTCACAGGTAAGGTCTACAACTGAAGGAAGTTTTAGTAATTTAAGTTTTAAAAAATGATGAAGACACCAACCAATGTGTGGACAAGGATATAGATTGATTCAAAATAGAATTCTAATGATGAAAATTTTTAAATAAGGTAACTGATTGACTATTAAAGTGAGGGAAAGGTCAAGGATGATTCACTGGTTTCTGATTAGATAGTAGAGGGATTAAGTGTGAGAAGTGTGGTTATAATTTAAGTTTCATCAGGTTTATTCTGAAATGCCTGGGAGATTTCATGATCGAGACTTGCTAATAATATTCCATTGTATGGATGTACCAAAGCTTTTTTACCCACTCCTCCATTGTAAATAACACTTCAATGAACACAGGGTGTATACAATCTTTCAAATTACGGTTCGGGTTTTTTTTTGGGGGGGGGGATATATACTCAAAAGTGGAATAGCTAGGTCATAAGGTAGTTCTGCTTTTAACTTTCTGAAGAAACTCCATACTGTTTTCCACAGTGGCTGCACCAATCTGCATTCCCACCAACAGTGTGTAAGAGTTCCCTTTTGTCCATAACCTTGACAACACTTGTCACTTGTGGATATATTGATGATAGCCATTCTGAGAGGTGCAAAGTGATATCTAATTATGCTTTTCATTTTCATTTCCCTGACTATGATTGATATGGAGCATCTTTTCAAATGTATATTAGCCATCTGCATGTCCTCTTTGAAGAAGTGTCTATTCATGTCCTCTGATCATTTTTAATTGGATTGGGTGATTTTTGATGTTGAGTAATATGAGTTCTTTATAAATTGTGGATATTAGTCCCACATCAGTTATATCATCTGCTCCCATTTGGTAGAATGTCTTTGTGTTTTGTTGATGGTTTTCTTTGCTGTTCAAAAGAAAATATTTTTAGTTTGATGTAGTCTCTTTTGCTTATTTTTTCTATTGTTTCCCTTGCCTGAGTTGTATACACAAAAAATATTGCTAAATGAAATGCAAAAGATTCTACTACTTATGTTTTCTCCCAAGAGATTTATGGTTTAGAGTCTTACATTTAAAACTTTAATCCATTTTGAATTTATTCTTGTATATTGTTTAAGAAGGTGGTCTAGTTCCATCTTTTTGTATGTATCTGTCCAATTTTCCCAGCAACATTTATTGAAGAAACTGTCTTTACCCTATTGTAGGTTTTTGCCTCCTTTATCAAATATTAATTGACTATATGAATGTGAGTTTATTTCTGGGCTCTCTATTGTGTTCCATTGAGCTATATATCTCAATATAGCTCTATCAGAGTTTTTCTATCAGTACCATGTTGTTTTGATCACTATGGACTTGTAGTATAGTTTGATAGTTAGGTAACATGATATCTCCAACTTTGTTCTTCTTTCTTGAAATTGCTCAGGCTACTTGGGGTCTTTTGTGTTTCCATATAAATGTTTGGATTATTTACTCTAGTTCTATGTAATACGGAATTGATATTTTGATAAGAATTGCATTGAATTTATAGATTGTTTTGGGTAGTATGAACATTTTAATGATATTAATTCTTCCTATTCATGATCACAGTAGATGTTTCCATTTATTTGTATCTCCTTCCATTTTTTTCTTCAGTGTTTTATAGTTTCCTAAGTACAGGTCTTTGATTTCCTATGTTAAACTTATTCCTAGGGATTTTATTTTCCAATGTAAGTGTAATTGGGCTTGTTTTCTTACTTTCCCTTTTTTCTTAGCTCATTATTAGTGTATAAAAATGCAACCAATATTAATTTTATATCCTGCTATTTTATTGAATTCATTTATCAGTTCCAGTAGTTTTTGGTGGAATATTTAGGGTTTCTATGTAAAGTATCATGCCATTTGTAAACAATGAGAGTTTTATTTCTTCATTTCCAATTTAAATGCCATTTATAGCTTCTTCTTGTCTGATTGCTGCTGGCTAGGACTTCCAGCACTATGTGGGATAACACTGGGCAAAGCTGACATCTGTGTCTAGTTTCTGATTTTAAGGAAAATGCTTTGTGTTTTCACTTTTCTTCTTGTTACTGCTATCTACATTCCTACGATCGGGGTCAGAGAACATGCTATACATGATTCAATCCTCTTAAATTTATTGAGACTCATTTTGTGTCCTTATATGTGATTTATCCTAGAAAAATGTTCCATGTGCACTCGAAAAGAATGTGTTTTCTGCTGCCTTTGGGTAAAATGCTCTGAAAATATCAAGTACATTCATCTGGTCTAGTGTATTATTTAGGGCTGCTGTTTTCTTGTTGATTTTCTGTTTGGAAGATCTTAGCCATTGATATCAATGAAGTGTTAAAATCCCCTACTACGGCGGTATTACTGTTGATCTGTTTCTTTATTTCCCTCAAAATTTGCTTTATATGTTTAGATTCTTCTATGGTAGGTTCATAAACATTTACAAGGAGTATATCCTCTTATTGGATTGATCTCTTTATCATTACATAATGTCCTTTTTGTCTCTTAAAAATAGCCTTTGCTTTAAAGTTTATTTTGTCTAATATAGGTATGGATACCCCAGGTTTTTAAAAAATGTCTGTTTGTATGAAATACCCTGTTTTCCATCCCTTTACTTTCAGTCTGTGTGTGTCTTTTGTTCTGAGGTGGGTCTCTTGTAGACAGGGTATATATCAGTCTTGTTTTCTTATCTATTCAGCTCCCATATGTCTTTTGACTGGAGTATTTAAGCCATTTACTTTTAAAGTGATTATTGAGTCCTGGCTGGTGTAGCTCAGTGGATTGAGTGAGGTCAAATCAAAGGGTCACTGGTTCTATTCCCAGTCAGGGCACATGCCTGGGTTGCAGGCCATGTCCCTAGTACAAGGTGCATGAGAAGCCACCGCACATTGATGTTTCTCTCCTTCTCTTTCTCCTTCCTTTCCCCTCTCTCTAAAAATGAATAAATACAATCTTAAAAAAATAAATAAAGTTATTATTGGTAGGTACTTATTGTTACTATTTTATTATTTACATTTTTATTCCTTTCTTTCCCCCTATTTCTTCTTCTTAAAGAAGCCCCTTTAATGATTCTTGAAATACTGGTTTGGTGGTATTGAACTACTTTAGCTTTTTCTGGTTTGGGAAGCTATTTCTTCTTTCAAATTTGAATTATAGCCTTATCAGGTAGAGCAGTCTTGGTTTAGGTGCTTTATTTTCATCATTTTGAATATGTCATGCCTATCTGTCTGCAATGCTTCTGTTGAAAGTTCAACTGACATTCTTATGGGAGCTCCCTTGTAGATAACTTACTGTCTTTCTCTTACTGCTGTTATGAGCGTCTTTTGGTCTTTAGCCTTTGACATTTAAATAATGATGTGTCAGTGTGGGCCTTTAACAGAATACCAGTTATTTAACATTTCTCACAAGCTCGATTTTCTTTTTCAATTCATCACTCATTCTGCTGATAGTGTGATGTGTCTTGGTGTGGGCTATATTCTTGGGGACTCTGTGCTTCCTGGACTTGTATGTCTGTGTCTATTTTTTCACCAGGTTTGGGAGTTTACAGTCATTATTTCTTCAAATAGGTTCTCAATCCTTTGCCCTGTCTCTTCTCCTTCTTGTACCTTTGTTATGTGGATGTTGTTATGCCTGATATTTTCCCACAGGTTCTTAAACTATCCTATTTTTTTTTTTTAATTCCTTTTATTTGTGTGCTGCTCTGATTGGGAGTTCTCTGCTACCCTGTCTTCCAAATCACTGATTTGTTTTTCTGCTTCATCTAATCTGTTGTTGATTCCTTTTAGTGCATTCTTCATTTTGGACCTGTTCTTTCTGATGATTTCTATGCCTTCTTTTATGCTATTATCACTTTTACTTCTCATTGACTTCATCCATTCTTCCCTTAAGTTCCTTAAGCATCCTTATAAGCATTGTTTTGAACTCTGTATCTGGTAGATTGCTAGCCTTCATTTCATTTAGCTCTTTTTCAGGGGATTTCATCTGCTCTTTACTTGGGGCAAGTTTCTTTGACTCTTCATTTTGGTTACCTCTCTGTATTTGTTTTTGGTTTTTAGGTAGATCTGCTACATCTCTGAGTCTTGGTATGGTGACCTCATGTGTGGGCGACTTGTGGGGCTCAGTGCTCTGAGAACCTGAGCTAGATGCTCCAGGATGTCCCTTGTGTGGGTTATGAGGCCCCTCCTGTTGTAGTTGAGCCTTGATTGCTGTTGGCATGTCCCAAACAAGGCTCAAAGTGGACAATGTGACCTCAGATGCAGGGAACTACATCCAGCATCTTAAAATCATGTTTATGTTAGACCAAGACTCTCCACATCTAGAAACCTGTCCTAAATAAATATATATAGATGTAGGTGTTCCCTTCAGCATGATGATGGGACTTAAAAATTGGAGATGGTGCGTGTTCCATAGAAGAGGCTTTGGAAATTCTGGTATGGGGACACAGAAAATGCCAAGGAGGAAGAGGACTAACTGGTAGTATCCACCTCTTGGGAAATGAGGTTCCAGAAGGGCACATGCCTGGGAATCCTCCCTGTTTGACACTCACAGTTTTTTGCACAAATATAAATGTGAATATGCACAGACATCCACATATGCACACATGGGTGCAGAAATACAGGTACACTCATGCACATGCCAACAACATGTATACACAAGGAAAAACCAAAATGGTGAGCATGCCTGTCAGGTCTCTCCTTCCTGGAAGAACTTTGTTCTCTGCTTGATTCTGAATTCCTTAGAATTTATTATTGTATTATAATGAATCTTTATTTTCCTCGTAATAAATCTTTAAAAATTAAAACTAAATAATGTACTTTACTCCGTAGAGGAGTGATAAATGGATAACACTGAAGATATGACTTTAATATTTTTAGAACTCTCAGTCTTATATGCACTATAAAAATTTTAGACATCACCTCAAGCAAAAGATGAGATTTGCAAGCTCAAAATGAGAGGGTAATGAAAATTCTGGTGCAAGAGCAGGTTGAATAGGTGGCTTTAAAGCGGGCCTTAAGAAATTTTCCAGAGCCTGCTCTCCAGTCAGGACTGGAGCCTCCAGTCCCAGCTCCTCATCTCTAGTAGGAGCCATTTCTCCTGGCAGTGTTGGTGGGTCATGCATTAGATCAGGGTCCCCTTCAGGAGGTTCTACACATGCCGGGCCCCACTCCAGGGATTCAGCTGGAATGGATGTTGGTGTTGGCTTCAGGTCTAGAGTGGCTGCTAAAGGTGTCTCTATCATAAGTGGACATTCCTCTGGGTCTGGAGTGGCCTTTACTTCTGCCCCTGAATCTGGTTCCTCACCATGTGCATGTGTTGAAGCTGGAGTCGATTCTGCTTCTTGTGCTGCTGCTGGAACTGTGAGAGGACAGAAAAATCACCCATGTGCCTTTCTTTCCATGTGTCTCCAAAAGTTAGAACACAGCCAGAGCTACCCAGAGAAGCTGCAACCCAGGATACACCACAGGATATCTTCCTTGCTGGCAGTCTACCAGGTTGGTGTGAGGCCAGTCTTTGCTCTTGTTATAATTCCAGCCTATGGGGGTACTCTCTGTGTATCTGGCACCAGCCCCTCCTCATAAGCTCACATGCACCCCCACACCCCAATATACCCCAATTTCCTTCCTATTCTAATTTTTGGGCTCTGCCTACATAGACTCCAGGTCCTCTTGCTCAGTTGGGTGAACATAGACACAATGCTCCACGTGGGAGCCAGAAATCCTGAGCTTCCTATGGACCCTAGGCAGCTTCAGGGGAGAAGGCTTTGTCCAGCCATCCCTAGGCTCTGGTTATGGAGAGGCCTCAGTGGCCATGCTCATTCTGAGCCTGCACTTTTTGGTGGCATGGCGCACCAGTTGCTCACTCATGGAAACGTTGTGGGGGTCCCACTGGCCCAGCTCCTCCCAATCTCCAGAGTAGAGTTCTGCCATAACAGTGGCTAGCAGCTGGTCTAGAGACCTGGGAGCCTTCCCAACCTTATTTGATGATTTTGCTCACTAGACTTTCAGTTCCCAGATTAGACCCAGCCCTAAGTCTTCACAGATCTCCACCCAGGGGAAATTAGATTCATCTCCAGAGACTGGGATGGACTACAGTGTCATGAATTCTGGCCAGCAGGATTCGTATGCCATGGCTGCGTGTAAATAATTTTACACATAATTTTACAATGGACTAGAAATTCTGGGACCACTGAGGGGGTGGGCCAAGCCAATGGAGTTGGCCTGCTGGGGAATTTCTCTGGAGCACCTGGAGGCAAGGGGAATGAGCACCCCCTCCGCCACCCCCTGATCTAGGCGGGAAGACTGGTCTGCCACTGGTGCTCTAGCAGAGAGACTAGTCCCTCCAGGTCACAAATGTGCACGCAAACGCTAAACCTATGCTGCAGGTGCACACTCCCCTGCCTATGCTGAGTTAACTAGGCGGGGCTTGACGCTCCCCGCAGCTGTGGCAAAGCAAAAAGGGGGAAGGATTTAGCTAGCGCGTGTGGGTTATTCCTGTTTGCTTTCCTGGTTATGGTATTTTTGCTACTGTTAAAACCAGATATTCCTTCTCTGGGGAGGAAAAATGTAAAATGCTTCCTGTCTCTCTCTGCTAAAGGGATTATAAAGAAACAATTCTTCAGGTTAATGATTAAAATCGACCAGTATTTTGGAATGTAAGCCAGATTTGGAATTCCTGGCTGTAAAAATATGGAACACTTCACAAATATGCATGTCATAAGATGAAAAGGGTTGAAAATTACTGGCCTAGGAATGCCAGGAGTTTAAAGTTTTAGTGTGTTTTTTGGTGGTGAGGGCAGGAGGATAGAAATATTTGTTCAGCTTTAAAAAAAAATAAACTTGTAGTTATTCTAAATTAAAGAAATGATGCTTAACCAATTATATAATATTTACTTTTGTAACAATTATTTTTTAAAATGTAATGAATGAGTTGGGCTTTTATTTTTTTCTAAACAAATGGTTTCGGAGCCTTATTGTTTAGCCACACTCAAGAGCAAATTATTTCTCTGAGTCTTGGCATCTTTTTAGGGTAAGTGAATGCAGATATGATAGAAAAGATTAGCAAGGGTTTCTTTTTAACCATGAGATTCTTATGCTTCTTTGCCACCAGTGAGTGATTCTGTTTTTCTAAATTGTAAGTTATAATATTATTCTGAATTACGTTTAAATTGAAAGTAAAGGCTAATCCCCAGTTTCCTAGTTGTAAGTTGCAGGAAAAATCAGAAATTCACACTTTTCAAAGTATTATATGAAGTATTATATATATAATACCACATATAATAAGTATTATTTATATATATTTAATATACAAAGTATTATGACTACAATACTTTATGACTATAACACTTTATGACTTTAATACATGACTACTATATGATCATAGTCTTATAATCATATAGTATTGAGTTAATAATTCCTGGCTGAACAAAAATGCCTTTGGTAGTAATACTGGATCTCCATAAGGTTAAAAAGCTGAATGAGGCGTTGTTCCTTCACTATATACCCTGGCCTCCTGATAGTTGCTGTAGCTTGCAGGCTTTGTCTAAATTTTCTGGCTCCCTCGGTGGGCATCCCGTGAGGAGGAACACTCCCAGAGTTGGAGTAAGGAGCGCTGGCTATGAGGTTTTTCCTCCGGTGGAGCTGTGGGCAGAACTTTCATAGCTGGTTCTTCTATGTACCATGAAAGACTTCCTCCTCTGAGCTAGGCTCCTTATCTTCCCCTGCAACCAGATCTGATCTCTCCGCCTATTTGGGCAGGAGAGCGGTCCTCAGCAGCCCCCAGGTTATTCAGTTTTGAGCTCGGTCAGAAACACCACTGTCTTGCAAAGATTGTAATTTTTCGCCTGCGTCTTCCCAAACCCAATATCAAGAGTCCCTTTCTCAGGAAAAGCAGAGAAATATTTTTAGATGGTTTGTAAAAGCTGAATCAGACGCCCCTCCTGAGAAGCTGTTGTAACCCCCACAGGTATACTTCCTGGTCTTAGATAAGCCAGAGCCTATTGTTCTTAAAAAGTTTTCTCTCTTAGCTTTCGATTGATGCCTTTTCCAAGTCCGCAGCCTGTGTTAAATTTTGACTAAGTTAGCTAAGGTGTGTTGTTGATGAAAAGCGTCAGGGAGATGGAGGAGCAGATTTCCCAAGCTACCGCTAATTGCCTCTCCATTAGATGTCTTAAGCAGCCACTCCCTCCCTCCGCCCCACGCCACCGCACGGGTCCGGGGCAGCGAGAGATTCCGTAACTCGGCTCAATGCCCTTGGGACGGCCGGCACGGCTGCCGAGTGGCGCAGGCCAGGACGCGCGCCTTAGTGGTGATCTGCGGGAAGGCCCCCTAGGGGCGTGGGGCCGAGGACGTTCGTGGTCTCTCTCTGCCTCCCGGAGCTTTGCTCCGCCAGAGGAGGGAGGGGCCGGGGCTCCTGCTGACAAAGGGCCGGCTGCAGCCAGCAGGCCACCGGCTGGGCTTTTTCACTCGTGCTCCCCGCTCCAGCTCGCCGTTACTTTTCCCTGAGCTGTCTCCTCCTCTACCTCCTCCTCTCGGCTCGGTGCCTGGGGCTCTTACATGAATTCCCTAAAACTAAATTCTCCCGATAAAAGCAATTCTTCTGCGGTCCGGTGACCGGAACGCTCATTCACTATTCGCTTTCCCTGATGCAGACGGTGGAGTGGAAGAACGGGATCAGAAGAAAAAAAGCCGCAAAGCGCAGTTTTGCAGACCAACCTGCCAGATTTTGCCTCTAAAGCTGATTAAATGAAAACATCTTTTGCTCTCTCTCAGGCCTATACCTAGTTGGGCGTTATGCTGCGGGGGATGGACATGCGTGTGTTTTTCACCATGTGCCTCTCGTTGTGTGGGCTTTTTCTTGCGGCTGGCGAGAAACCTAGTGTTCTGTCCCGGCCCACGTCCAGCTTATCCTGTCACGAGTGCCTTCCAGCAGCGAGCGCCCTAGCGGCCCTAAAGTGCTCAACCTGTGCCCGCGTGGGTGCGGCAAATGCTTGAGAGAGGGAGCAAAGAACTACCATTATTATTATTATTAATAATAATAATATTATTATAAAAAGCGTAGCCTGAAAAGAGAGTCGCAAAGAGGGTTGCAACTCAGGAAATTACCCGTTTCTATCCCGAATCCAACGCATCCTACGGTTCTTGACCGTCGGTCCTTACCTGGACTATTGCGTGCCTTCTTCCCCCAGATTGATGCGTTGACCAATGGCAGCGACTCATAGCCCATCTGTCCCTGTTCCCGGGCGCCAGATGTCGCGAATTCTGGCCAGCAAGATTCATATGCCATGGCTGTGTGTAAATAATTTTACACGTGATTTTACAATGGACTAGAAATTCTGGAACCACGCGCCCCCTCCATTATGATCTTGGAGAGGCCCTGAGCCTTGGGTCCAGGGGTTTTTATTGATGATCTCTGGGACATTACCTCAGAATGGTATTCATTAACTATGCATAGATTGTAGATTCGCTTTAGGTGGTAGACAGTCCGGAAAGTACCTTAAAAGGGCTAGGTAAAGACAAGAGGTATGGCTGGACATTGAAAGGATTAGCATTGGTCTAAGGAAGCTAGTTAAGCATTAGCATTTGTTCTTCTGATCCAGGGAGAGATTTTTAGCAAGAGCAAGGTTTTATTTTAAATCTAAGGAACATGCCAGCCTGATTTCTCCACAGGAGATTCTGCTACCCGACTCGTGGGTCTATGCATGCTGACTTATGTTCCATGAGAGACCGTGCTCTTATTAGATGTGAAAACATAGGGCTACAATTCCCCACTGTGGGTTCATGAATTTCCCTTACTGCAGGCAGAAGGCACTCACTAGTGTTGCTCTGGGATGTGAACATGACCAGCAAACGGTATTCTGACCCTCCTCAGTCTGTTCCTTCTTGGGAAGCCCCTCACCATTTGATGCCCCCTTACATACACATACACGTACACACACAGGGCAAGGACATAGGATGCCCAGGTGGGGTCAGAGGTGTAGCCTGGTCTGAACAGGAGCATCATGGGCCCCCCTGTGTTACCTGTGGGTCCTTTGGGAAAAGGACCACGAGCATCCAGGATGAGATCTGACTTGGCATCTGCAGCATCTTAACAGACTGTCACTATGGTTTGGAGGTCACAGTCTTGGGACATAGGGATGCAACAAGTAAACATGTTCTCTCTGGTGAGCTTGCACCCTGTGGAGGAGTCATCTGGCTGCAACCATCCTTGGCCCACAGTGCCGACTGCTTGGAAGGTTCTAGAGGAGGTCCGGGCTGACCCACGGGGTGCCAGAGAAACACAGGGAGAGACTGAATTGTGCTGCTTTAGGTTGAGGACAAATTTTCCCTTACATATCCAATCAGCCTCACTATTCCTGTGCAGAATTCTCCTTCTACATGGCCAAATCTTTTTTCTTTCTTATTTTTTCAGGAAAATTTTTAACATTTTATTGAATTTATTGGGGTAACATTGTTTAATAAAATTATATAGGTTTCAGGTGTATAATTATACAGCACTTCATCTGTATGTTGTATTGGGTGTTTACCACCCCAAAGCAAGCCTCCTTCCTTCACCATTTTACACTGCCAGATCTTGGTCTGCTTCAGCCTGATAACTGCTGACCTCACACTGATGATTCCATGGGACCCTGAGACACTACCCCACCCAAAAAGTCCTCAAGCCCAAAGTGAATATTGATGGCTTTGGTGTGCCTTGAGGCTTTTGCTGAGTGGTCTCAGACCCAGCACTGGTGCCGAGTTTGAATCTTTGGATGACTCTACTGGTGAACAACACTCATCTCTTCCTGGTAACTCACTGATAGCCTACCTAGCTCATGCAACATATGTATTGCCATAGGCTCTTTCAGTGACTAAGCTGAATAGGCAGCCAGCAAGCGGAGGAAAATCTTGGATGCCTTATGTCTTTTGCTGACCTGCCCCTGGACTCTGTACTGGTAGAAGTCAGCTCGGTATATAGCTTGGCCTCTACCATGTGCACCTCCTCCTAGCAGAGCCTTGTCACAGGCAGCATCTGACATTGACCTACACATGAGACCACTTCAGAGCATGACCCAATTAGCTCCACAAGTGGCATACCCAAAGAGAGATATCGGCAAGCACCAGTCCCTGCTGGGGCAAATTCTGCTTTATGGGGTCAACTCCCAAATAGCACCTTTTACACAGAGGTTGGGCTCATTCCTCATAGTCAGCCAGTCTGAGGATCAACCCCACCAATGGATGCACCAACAGCAACCAAGACTCGTCTATGACAGGAGGGCTCTCATAACTCACTTAAGGGATATTCCTGGAGCGCCTAGCTCAGTTTCTCATGGAGGCAGCAGCACTGAGCCCCACAAGTCACCCACACATAAGGTAACCATACCAAGAATGGGAGATGTAGCAGATCTACCTAATAACCAAAAACAAATAAAAGAGGTGGCTAAAATGAAGAGACAAAGGAACTTGCCCCAAATAAAGAACAGATGAAATCCCCTGAAAAAGAAGTAAATGAAATGAAGGCAAGCAATCTACCAGATACAGAGTTCAAAAGAATAGTTATATGGATGCTCAAAGAACTTAAGGGAAGAATGGATGTACTCAGTGAGAACTTAAAGAGATAATAAGCATAAAAAAGGAGATAGACACCATAAAGAAACAGTCAGAAATGAATAAAATATTTGAAATGAAGAATACATTAGAAGGAATCAACAACAGATTAGATGAAGCAGAGGATCAAATCAGCAATTTAAAAGAAAAAGGAGCAGAAAACACCCAATCAGAGTAGCACAAAGGAAAAAGAATTTTTAAAAACGAGGATGGTGTATGGACCTGTGAGGCGATGTCAAGAGTAACAACACACACATCATAAGGCCACAAGAAGGAGAAGAAAGGGAACAAGGGATTGGGAGCCTATGTGAAGAAATTATGACTGAAAACTTTCCTAACCTGTGGAAAAAAATAGATATACAAGTCCAGGAAGCACAAAGAGTCCCCAAGAAAAATGAAAGAGGGCCATACCAAGACATATCGCATTATTAACAGAATGAATGATTAATTAAAAAAGAATCTAACTTGTCAGAATCATAATATAAAATATCTGATATTGTCTCAGAGGAGCAATTTTCACTCTTTCTCATCTCATGCCACCCATAAAATAATTACTAAAATTCTGCAGCACACCAAAAAATGCATTTTTTGCTGACTTGACAAAAATAGGTATAATTTTGATTGATTCACTCCAGATGGCTATGGTGGTATTGGCTATTGTCATTTTTTAAAATTTGACAGTCTAAGGGAAAAGAAGTCACTGCCCTTTGCTAAACAGTCAGGTATCGCATGTTTTAAAAATTCTTCCGGCAAAACAGTGTGGTGTGGCCCGCTGGTTAAAAATCACAGTCTTAGAGCATCAGCAAATGCTGCCAAGTACAAACAATATATCACAAATAGCCCAAGCTTAGAAATTGAATTTAATTCTAATTTTAAACAAATTACTCAACTTCACTTAATCTTATCACTTATACAATCAGTATATCACATTTTTCTCAGTCTTAAATAAATATGAAGGGACTTATAAAATGCTATAAAAGATGGCAAGTGTTTATGTGTCACTAAGTAGAAACTAATGTCTGAAGTAATTCATATAATTAACTTATTTAGCCCTGGGAATAGTATTAATTGGTATGTAGTATAATTATTGACTGTTTTTTACAAATAATCTGTACCTCTATGGTATAGAAAGGTTACTTCTTTTGGCCCAGTGTCAGATGGCATGAAAGTTGCAGACCAGTATTCAGGCCCATGCATTTTAGACCTGGATTTTGTGTTTTGAATCATTGCCTATTAAAGGATTATTATCACTGGTTTAGGAATTTACAAATTTTACAGTAAAATAATAGAAATTTTAAAACATTTTTGCAGTATTTTGACATCCATTTTACACATTTATTTTATTCTTTATGAATGTAGTTGATATAGTATAAACTTTTACATTAAACTACTAAATATAGGTTAAACTAATAAAAC
>PVJI01018411.1:0-33426 GCA_004026765.1 Micronycteris hirsuta | reverse complement strand
CTCCTGCGGGTGGACAGCGGCAGCGTCCGGCCGACTGGGGACGGTGCAGCCCCAGCTTGTCTGGTCCCGTTGGCTGGCTGTCCCCGCCGCGTCACAGCTTTGGGCCGAGGGCCTGAGAATCCTCATGACAATGAGCGAAGGGGGTGCAGGCGCCCCCAGCAGGAAGAGAAGCGCGTCCTGGGGTGTGACGTGCGGCATGGCGACCGTGGCTGACGGGGCCGCGGCGTGCCCTGTGAGAGCGCGGCCGAGTCTGGCATCTGCCAGGTTCTCATCACACGCAGGTGGGTTTGCCCCCGGGCGCGGTGAGGGCTGTTCACTCGCCGTCCTGAGATGACCCGGTGCCCGGACACGCGTGATCGTCACAGCGTCAGGTCGTATGACGAGCTCCAACACCTGTGTCCTGTCACTGATATCCTGGTGAAAAAGAGACTGTTTCCCCGGGGAGACGGCAGATTCCATGTTTATGGCCCTTTTGCCTCCGTGGTGAGAAACATGGTTCAGCGATTGCTCCGTCGGTCATCTGTCGGTCACTCGCTGCTCACAAAGGCCCGGGTACGGCGAAGGGCAGCTGGGCCAGTGCTTTACACGGAGCCACAGATGGCGCGTGAGGCGGGGACTAAGGAAGGACAGTGAAGGGGACCCTCTAGCAGGGAGGCGGGACTTGAGTTCGCGTCTGAAGGGCTGGGGGCCTGTGAGTGGGGTGGGGGTTCATGTGGGGGCAGAAACTGCGTCCCGGGAGCAGGAGGGCGCCTGCCTGGGAGCCGGGGGCTGCTGGGTGAGCCGGGCCAGGGCTGGCGGAGCAGGGGGGCCCCGGGACCTGGAAGCAGGAAGTCCGAGTCGCAGACCCGGGGTCCCGAGGGCGAGCGTAGAGAGACTGAGGGGTCAGGGTCGGTGTCAGGGACAGATGCCCGCCGCTGACACCGTGGTCCCGGCTGGTGGCGGCCGGACTTCTGTTTTTCTGTCACAAACCTGAGTCAAGAAAATGGCATTGGAGTCTGTTGCTGCAAACGTGTCGGTGTGTGTGTTTCAACGATTTATTGATCACTTATCATCGACCTGTGTCAACTTCTGTGTTAACACGCTGAGTGCACTGTGACACAGTCACAAATGTACTTACATAGAGAGGAAGGAAGTGGAAACGGGAGGCCGCTGTTGTGACCTGCGCCCGGGCGGCTGGGAGGCCCCGGGTGGACCAGACCGGTGGCGTCCGGAGGGAAGCCGTTCGCAGACGGGGTCCCCGGGGCGTCAGTGGCTGGTAAAGGCTGGAGGGTCCGTGCGTGTGACACGGTGACTCCGGGAAAGTGACCCAGGAGGGTGTGAGTCGTGGAAACGAGGCCTGGGAGCAGCTGCAGGTTGGGGCCTGTCGTGGGGCCCAGAATCGCCCTTTGTTGTGATTTCTGGGGGGACACCCGAGCACTGGAGGTGGGGTGGCTGGTCTGGGGGTCGGTGCCAGGTGCAAGGGCTGCCCCACCGCCGCGTCTCTGAGCCCTGCATCCCGCAGCCCCCCCGCCCGCGGCCCCCCACGGTGGGTGGGCCAGCGTTGGCTGGCGCAGGAGTGGCAGTTGGAGGACCCACCCTGGAGGGAGGACAGCGAGACCTGAGGGGCGGGAAGAGGCCCTTGGCCGGGGAGAACTTGGCGTTTCACCCCTGGAGACCCCAGTTGGACGCCGCCCCTCGGCGGAACCCCCCAGGCCACCGTCCAAGTGGCTCCAGTAAATTTCCCGCCTTCCTCAATTATGGCGCCTTCTGGTCCTTGCTGAGGTTACACTTGGCTTGCTTTCCTCCTGGTGCAGAGAGTAGCTGTGCGGTGTCCTCGGCCCTTGCGCCGAGTCGGGGAATAACCTTCGCCCGCGGACACTGAGCACGGCGTGTTCTCGCTGTCTCCTCAGGTGGCCATAAAAGTCATCGACAAGAAGCGAGCCAAGAAGGACACGTACGTCACCAAGAACCTCCGGCGAGAGGGGCAGATCCAGCAGATGATCCGCCACCCCAACATCACCCAGCTGCTCGACATCCTGGAGACGGAGAACAGCTACTACCTGGTCATGGAGCTGTGCCCCGGGGGCAACCTGATGCACAAGATCTACGAGAAGCAGCGGCTGGAGGAGCCCGAGGCCCGCAGGTACATCCGGCAGCTCGTCTCCGCGGTGGAACACCTGCACCGGGCCGGGGTGGTCCACAGGTGAGCCTTGGCGGCGCGTCCCGTCCGCGTGTGTGTCTGGGGGGCTGTGTGAGCGGCGGGCTAATGCCGGGGCTGGGGTTCGAGCCCTGCAGGCGGCGGGCCTGGGTTTGCATCCCAGTTCTGCCCGGTGCCCGCCGTGTGGCCCCGCGTCAGGCTCCGTAGCCACTCTGGACCTCGGTCTCTTCTTCTGTGAAGCGGGACTGACGGTGATGCTGCCCTCGTGGTTGGTGTGAGGGTCAGTCCAGAGAACACGCGGAGAACGTAATGAGTCCATTGTGGGAAAAGCTCAGACCAGTGTTTGGTCCAGAGGAAGGGACAGGGAGGTGTCGGTCACTGTTCTTATGTGCAAAGGACGAGACCAGCCGCGCAGGGGCCTGAGGAAGTGTCGTGGGGCGGTGGCGGGCGGCTGTTTGCAGCCGGGGCTGGGGCGGCGCTGCCCTAGTGTCTGCGGTCTCCACGGCAACTGCTCCACAGCTGTTCTCTTCGTTCCATTGAGTCACCATTGGGACTGTGACCTGGCCCTTACAAGTGGCAGGTGTCCCCCAGGAGCCAAACCTACCTGGAAAATAGTTATGGAAATCAAACATTTTTAAAACAACGGCCGCCTTCCCCCTGCGGCGGAGCCCCACCAGGAAAGTGGGAGGAAGCCGCATTGTCGGACGTGTCGGTGGCGGGCGTCTGCTCTCGGCACAGCGCCGCCATTCCCTTAGAAATGAAAGCTCCCCCTTTTCCTCCTCGGGGGCACTCACCTCTCCAATAACGGCAGAGTCCTGTCGCGGTGGAGTTGCCACCGTGAAAACTGTGGGCTGTGGAGGGAGTGCTCGGGTTTCGTGGATTCTCATTTCCTTCCTTCCTTCCTCTTCGTCTTCCTCACCCAAGGACACACGCAGAGGGGAAGGGAGGGAGAGAAACATCAGTGTGAGGGAGAAAGGTTGACCGGTTGCCTCTTGCATGCACCCCAGTCGAGGGCCAAACGTGCATGTGCCGTGACCGGGAATTGAACCTACGGCCTTTCTGTTGTGGGTCAGCGTTCCAACCCGCTGAGCCGCACCAGCCGGAGCTGGTGGATTCTCACTGTAAAAGGCCAGATGGAAGCATCAGACGGGTTGGGCATGTTTCTACACACGTGTAACATTTTTTTATTGAGAGGCAGTTCACGTACCGTAAAGTCACCGTTTTAAAGTGCTTAGTTGAGTGCGTTTGTGGTGTCTGCACAGATCCGTGTAGCTCTCGCCACTGATCTGATTCAGAGAACTTTCCTTGCCCGACAGAGAAGCCCGTTCACCCCCCACTCCTGCCCCCGCGGGTCCCGGGCAGCCACGCCGCTCCCGTCTGCCACTGTGGGTCTGTGTGCTCGGGCGTCTCCTCTGAGTGGGAAGAAATAGCCTGTGGCCCTCTGTGACCCGCTGCTTCCCCCGGGGCAGCGTCTTCCCGACCCAGCCGCGGCAGGCAGGCGTCCGTGTGTCCCTCCCCTTTACGGCTGAGGGACCTTCGCGTGCCGCTGCCGGTCTGTCCGTCCTCAGCGGCGGCCGTGCGGTTGTCTGTCCTTCGGCTGTCGTGAGTGAGCCGCTCGCGTGAGCGTTGTGGTGTGAACCTGTGTTCACCCTGCTCTAGGGAGCCGCGGGGTCATCCGGCAGCCCCGCGTTTGACCTTTTGCGGAAACATACAGTTTTAAAAATTCAGCTTCCAAGGGTGCTTTTTGTCGATTGGAAGCCATCCGCACACAGTCTGCTTGGCGGGGAGAGTGGCTGCGGGTCTTCAATTCATCGCCGGCTTTCCAGGCGGAGACAGACGTTCCTTCCTGGGGGGACGGGTACCTCGACGCCCCCCTGCCGCGCTCGGTGCCCAGGACACTATGGGGCAGCCCCTCCCGCCCCCACCCCCGAGTCAGCCCAGGCCACGAGGTGCCCTTCAGGCGGGTCATGTCCTCCCCGCGTGAGAACCTCTCCAAGTCCCTATTTTTAGTCCCACACGTTGTCACAAAATCATGGATCGTTAGGACGCTTTGAGTTTAGATCAGCAGGGAAGGGAACATTGAGCCATTTTGAGTGAATAATGCTATTTTTGGCTCTTTCTGACAATTCCCCGCATAGCCTGTACTGTCCTGGCTCTGCCGCTGTTAGGGAAGGGGTGGTTGCCAGAGTGCCGGGCGCTGCGTCTGTTGCCGAGGATGGCACCACGGACACCCTCTGGGCGAATCGGCGTGGGCCGCCGGCTCCCCTGGCCACTGAGAGGGCAGAGCCGGCCGCGCATTCCGTGGGGCCCGGGGGTTAGGACAGGGGTTCGTGTGCCCAGCCTCGGGGATTTTGAAGACAGCAGAGGAGAAGCAGGTGACAGCTGTGCCGTGGTGTCTCCGGAAGGAAGTTCTCCGCAGCCCTTTGAAAGAATCTGCACGAAATCCGGTCCCACGCCTGCTGTCACTGTCTGAGTGGGAAAGGAAGGGGCTGAGTAATGTTTTGACAGTGAAGACGGGGCGCTTTTTCTTGCTCGGCTCTCCTGCATGCAGCTGCTCCCCTCTCCTTGGAAATGCATCCATGAGCCAATCCCGGCCAAGGCACCGAGGTTCGAAAGTCGGGGACGGTGGGGAGTGCAGGGCTCGTGGGGGAGGGCGCCGCGTCGTCTCTGTCTGTGGGAATCGTGTCCGTGGGCATCAGCGCCCTCGGACGCAGGCGGCTCTTCACGTGGCCGAGAGGGCACACGCAGAGGTTTGTTTGGAGGTGACTCGGGCGGCCCTAACTGAAGCCAAGACTTTCCGACCTGACGGCTCCTGTGGAGACCCCGTGACCTGGCTGGCCGTGGCGCGCGCTTTACTGCGGCCTTTTCTGTGCACAGTGCAGAACTTCTGCCTCCGCGCTGCACAGACGGAAAGCATTTCATCGGTTGTTTTGAGGTTGAGCATTTTCGGATGGAGCAGCGAGGCCCTGGCCACCGCCCCCGCCCCCGCCACCCCCGGGAAGAGCCGCAAGCACACAGATCGGGCAGCACCAGGGTGCGGGCGTGTCCTCTGCAGCGAATGTCTGTGGGCCCGTGGCGGGGAGGCTGCTGCTGGCCTGGCGCGTCGTCACCAGCACGTCAGGCGAGCTGTCTTTCCTGGGATGTTAAATCTGCATCCTTGATTATCCACCCAGAACTATTTCAATGTCATGTAAAGGTCAGTCTTCAAAAATTATGGAAATAGCACATTAAAAAAAAAAGGAACTAAACGTGTGCAGAGCAGATTTCCTTCGCTGGCAGGGAGAACTGCCTTTGCCGGGACGGCCAAACGGGCCGCGTCTGTCGCTGCAACAGGCGCTGGCGACTCCGGCGGCAGCACCGCGTGGTCTCCACGCCTCCGTCCCTGCACCGTCGGACACGCTCCCCGTTTCCGCTCTGATGAGCTCTTTTCTTCTTCTCAAACGCGCTCAGCCAGCAGGACCCCGAAATCTGATGACTCGCTTGTTGCGCACACAGCCCGAGCCCCGGGTCCGCGATCCCTGACAGCCCCGGCTCTGTTCACGCTGCAGACCCGAGGGTCATCTGCGCCATCACACAGACCGAGTCCAGTGGCACTGTACAGGCGGACCTGACAGGGCAGCACAGGGCCGCCCTCCCTGAGCGGGAAGGGAGCAGCCGGCCGCGGGGAAGAGGCACGTGACCCTCCGTCAGCCCTGCGCCCCGGGCGTGACCTTGGTTTCGCTCACCCACACGGGCACAGGGCCCGCGCTGGGGAGGAATGCCGGGAAGAGGGGGGCCCTGCTTTGTTCGGGGGGCCTGACGAGAAGCAGGCACAACCTGGATCCATCTGGAATTAAGCAGTTCTTTCAACTTTTCAGATTTCTTGGAGGGGGGAGGGCGAGGCAGGCAGATGGGAGGGGAGTTCGGGGACTGGGCCTCTGCTGCCAGCCCGCACCTCTCTGCAGGCGCTGGTTCTAGAGACCCAGGGCTTTGTGTTCGGCTGGGTTTCTGAAAAGGAAGAGGTACAGGGGGTTTCACCACGCTCTGGCTCACAGCCTGGTGGGTTGTGGGAGGTGCCACGGCCAGCGGTGCTGATTCTGAAGCCAGACCGGCTGCGTCCCCACGGCAGCTCGCCGCACCGGGCACATCGCTCAGGCTCCTGTGCCTCTTCTTCCAAGTGCGCGGTAGCAAGAAGGGTGGGCCCTTCCTGGGCTGTGGGGGGGTCGAATGGCCGGCACTTGGGCATCTGGCCAGTCCTCACTTAACACGGTTGCTCGGTTCTGCGAGTTTCAGCGAAATGATGTCTGACCAAACCGGCCCGACCACGGGCTGACCGACCGACACAGAGGAGGGTTAAGTGCCTGGGGCAGCTCATCAACGTGGTGCTGAAGTTGCATCGAGCCCAAGGATGTTATCTGACAAGGGCCTGCCGTGCCGAGGACGTGACTGTTACACGTCTGCGTCGTCCATGTCACTTGTGGGAAGCAGAGTTCTGGGCGCCCCCCCCGCCCCGCACTGGTCTCTGTTTCTGTGGCCTGGGCGTCTTCCGCTGAATCCTGCTCATCCTTCAGTTCCCAGTTCTACGCTCACCTCCTCCAGGAGGCCCTCCAGATGAGGCGCCCTGGTCCTAAACTTCCACATCACCTTCTGCTTTGCTTTCCAAAGACTTTTCAGGTGACAGCTTCTGTGTCTGATGTCTGTCTTCTGCACAGCACCCCCCCCTCCCCCAGCTCAGCGCCAGCCCAGGGGGCCCACGGTGGGACCTGTTGCACGAAGGAGGGGAAATTGATCGAATGCAGCCACTGTCTGAGCCAGTGCAGGGGGGGCAGCTTTCTGGCGGCCGGTCCCACATACTTTCTGGAGTGTTCCACATGTTCCCTGGAATTTCGAGGGAGTTTCTCTCTGACTTGGTCCCGACATGTGTATTTTTCAGGCCCCCCCCCCCCGTGGGGAGTGGCCTCTTTCATGACGGACAGCTCTCTCGTTCTGTAAATGCTGCAGGGACTCGGTGAGGCATTTGTTTGGAATACTACAATTGGTGCATGCTTAGCATATTTTTCTTGTGTTTTACCAAGTTGCCCATATTGTAAATAAATGGAAGATTAAAAATCATTTGGTTTCATACAGTGCTTTTGATGCTAAAACCGAACCCCCAAAACTCTTGTTCAGGGGAAATGCTTCCTGCCTGGGGAGCCGTGTGCTGGCCGTGGGCGCTTTCTTCTTGGTTTATGACTGAAATCTGTCCCGTGGCCGCATCCACAGGCGAAACGTCCTCCCGCAGACCGGAGCCCGTGTGGTCTGGTCTCGCCCCCTTCCCGCGGGCCTCTCACTTGAGAGCTGAAGCCCCCGATAAGGTTCCTAATCACCACATTCATCCCCCCGCTACGTCTTTCCGGAACCTCCCCCTGGACATGGATGAGCACCTGTCACCTGACCGTCCTCACCTCTTACCTGTTGGTGAACGTTCAGCCTGGCCTGGCCCAGGGCACGGGGAGGGGGGCACGCGAGCTGCCCCGCCAGACACGCCCGCTTCTGAGGCCCTTTGTCGAGGAAGAGTCCGGAGCTCCAAGCCTAGGGGACTGGTGGAGGGCGGTCAGCGGCCGGCCGGTGGGAGAGAACCCACTGCAGAGCCGCCGTCCGTCCGTCCCCGGGCGGCACGGGTTTCTGCTTGGCTTCTCCACGTGGGTCCCACCGGCAACCCCTGCCCCGGCTTCCTCTGGCCTTCTGGCCCCTCTGAAGCCCGCGGCCCCTGCCGTTCTGTGTTATGTCACTCAGTTCCCCCCTTTCATGTTGGGGGGGCCTTGGGGGCTCCCCAGTCTCCCTCTTGAGTTTCTGCCTGTCAGCCTGGGCCTCAGGTGTGTGAGAGCCCGACCTTCGACCTCTGCTGGCCTTGGCTGGGCCTGGGAGAAACTCCTTCACCCCCTCCCAGTGCCCAGGCCAGGTGCGAGTCCCTCACGTACACGCGGTGTGCACGTCACATGTATCCACATGTGCACTCCACACACACAGCCCCGCTCATGGAGCTGTGCTCACACCCGTGCACACGCACACCCATGCCTTCCCCGATGCATGCATACCCAGACATGCGCACACATGAACATGTTCACATGTGTAGTGCGCACAGACCCATGTGTGCTCACGCTCGTTGCACCCATGCACAGGTGCGCACGCACGCACGCCCCTTTGCCCCAGGGGGGCCCGTCTGCGCCTTTGCTCTCCAGGGCCCCCACCGGGACTGCTGTGTCTGCTTTGGCCGCGGGGCCCTCCTGTCCTGGTGGAGTTCACGGCGGCCGGGCTCCCACCCTTAGCACCTGACCGCCGACCTTGCAGACAGGCCTGGAGGGCCTGGGCGCCCGGTAACTTGTGGGTGGGTCTGTCCTGGTGAATCCGGCCTGATGGAGCTTGTTCTTTTGAAACAACCCAGAACAAGGGGCTGGTGAGTTGGGCTGTCCCCTTGGGCTCGCCCCCACCCCCGACACCCCCACCCTGCCCCCCGAGCACAGGTGGGAACCGACCCACTGCCCAGTCTGCTGAGGGCCTTGGGGGGGTCCCGGGGGGCAGTTCCCTCCCGAGAGGGGCAGCACCTCTGTGCTCCTGGGCTCCCTCTTTACAGCCGTTTCCTTCGGTCCCGAGATGTGGGTCCCTGCTGCCTGACCCTTGTGAACCCGACCCGTTGCCCCTTACGGTAGGGGGTGCCCGGTCCCGAGTCCCGACTCCTCTTAGGAGCCCCTTTGGCCAAGAAAAGCCTATTTCCCTCCGTCCAGGGACCCTTCCTCCCCCTCCCATTCTGTTCCCAGTCACCAGCTCACCCTGGACTTCTGGTTTGCCCTCCACAGGGGGGACCGGCCCCTTCCTCTCTCTCCCTGTCTCTGAGCGACTGATCAGATCGGGGGCATTAATGCGAAAGGAGCGTCCCCTCCGTCACCTTCCGGCCCAGCTGGGAGTGGGACGCCGCCCATAGCCCGTGTTTTGCTCTCTGGGGTGAGCTCGCTCTCCCACGGATGGGAGGCCGTGGTGAGAGACCTGCTGGTCTTTGTGAAGGTGACTTAACACACACTCGTGCTGAAACCTTCCAAACGCATTCATCTTCCTTATTATCCACGGAGGCGCCTCTCCATTCTGTGGCCTCCGGGGTCAGTCGGGGCCTCTTCGGTCACTGCCGCGTGGCCGGGCCACAGGTCCAGGGGGCCCACTGTGCCGAGGGACGAGCGGTCAGTTTCAGGCGGCGAGGAGGCGCCGCGGCGGACGTCCTGCGGGAGGCGCGTGGCGGTGGCTGCGTGGTCTCTGGTGGTCAGCTCGCAGGAGAGGGAACGATACTCAGTCTACTTTGAAAAAGTTAACAGGCTGCAGTTTCTAGAACGGTTTTGGGTTTGGTGCTGAGACAGCAGGAGCCCCCGCCCTCCCCCACCCCCTGCACCGCTGCTCCCGTTTTTAAGGTCTGGGGGAGTGTCGTGCCTTCGGGACAGTTGCCGAGCCGATGCTGAGGCGCTGCCGTGAACGAGGGTCCCTGCGTGGCGTTGGGCGCACTGGGGCACGTGCGCATCAGGGTGCTGAGTTGCGTGCTCTGTAGATTTTGACAAATCACGAGGTCATGGCGCCGCCATCACGGCATCAGAAGGAATAATCTCACCGGCTTGAGAAAAATGAGCTCCGCCCCCTCCTCCTGCCTCCTCCCGAAACCTCTGACAGCCGCTGACCTTTCTTACCCTTTCTACAGCTTTGCCTTTTCTAGAAGGTCACATGCTTGGAGTCACACGGTCTGCCGTCTTTCCAGACCACCTTCTTTCACTTAGAAACGTGTCGAAGTTTCCTCCCTGTGTTTTTACGACGGGAGAGCTCATTGCCTCTGCTCACTGAGTGATAACCCTCCACCGTCCGGATGCACCGCGGTCTCCTTATCCCTCGAGTGCTGAGGGCGCCCTGGGTGCTTCCCAGTTTCCGCGACTGTGCGCACGGCTGCTGTTACCATCCGCATCCCTACCTTGTCCGCGCACTGGGGTAAACACCTAGGCGAAAGCTACTTTTCAAACTATGGCTTTAGAGCCTGTTTCCCTAAAGAGTCAGGTGAGTGTTCTCCCCCTTCCTTCCCCGATGCCTTTCAGAAGACGGGCAGGAGGTGGGAAGAGGCAAGGCCGGCCGAGGGGGCATGTTCCTCTGTCTCGGGCAGTTGGGCGCGCCGATCTGGACAGAGGCCGGCGGGGCTCCCCCTGCCAGTACCCAGCAGCGAGCCGGGCAGTGCGGACACCTTTGAGCAACCTCCGCAGAAAGGTGACAAGCGGGCCCAGAACCAGGTTTGCTCGGGGCTGGGGCGGGTCCCCGTGGGAGGCAGTGCGTGGGGACAGCGTGACTTCAAAGGATTTCATTTTTCTTGTTTTGCCTAATAATTACATGTTTATACCTCCTCCCGCTCCCCTGACTTTTCCCTTTGGCCTTTTCTCTCATTTTCAGTCTTCCGTTTCCCCTTCCTCTCCGCACTGTGGCGGCCCCGCAGGCTCCCCCAGCGCTGCCCAGCTTGGTTTCGGTCTTCCTGGCAGTCGCTTTTTCTGACCTCGCTCTTTAAAGCTGTTGTTCTCCACAGTGTGCGTTCTCAGCTAAATTTCTGCTTTGACGTCTTCGTGTGGCTTCCATTCTTGCTGGAGAAAGACGTTCAATTTGCCGGGAACCAGCTGCGGACTTCCTTGAGATTTAAACAGCGCCGCGGCTTTATGATCGGTTCTCAGGGACCGCGGTTTGCGAGGGGGTGTTTGGAACGCCGTCTGTGCGTGAATAGAAGGTCAGGTGACCGTTTGTCCTGAGTGTCTCCAGAAAGGAGGGAGTGCCTGACCGAGTCCTTGCAAAGTGTCTCGTTGGGTGGGGCCCAGTCGCAGGGACTTCATTTCCAGCCACACAAATACCAGTCGGAGAAGACGTGTCAGCTCCGCTGGGCTCACTGATGACTTTGGGTGCTTCTGGGCGCCCCCCCCCCCAGGAAACCAGTAGAAAGTGGGGGAGACCTTTTACCGCGGTTTTATTGTGGCTCCCAGAGGCCCCCCCATGGCGAGGGTTTGTGAGACCACCCTGAAGCCGTCCCCGAGTGGCTCACTTACAAAGATTTTAAATGGGTACTTGCTGTTTAGAGGGCTTGGGATAAGGTTTCCGGCAATTGCGTCCTACGGAGATTCGCCAAGCGCTCTATCGCCCCCACCCTGTCAACGTAAAGGTCACGTCACGCGTCTCTGTTGTCCCAGTGCCGCTGGGGCCAGGTGTTAGGGATCGCTTTCACAAGAGGTGAGGGTGTGGGAATGATATTTCTAAAACTAAAGACATTGGTATTGTCCTGTGTGCTCTTAAACAGGATGGTACGGCTCCGTGGTAAGTAGCATACCTAGTCGTTTGCTCATTTCATTGCCTTTTAAAAAATTACATGTTGGTGTTTTCCAAGTACCTTTGTCTGAGGACAGGGCCTTCCCATTGGAAAAATGGGGAGGACCCCTTACCTTTGGGGTCATTTGCATGAGGACACATGCAGTGCCTTCTAAGGGCCGTGGCGGCGCTCACGGATTCCGCGTGCGGTTTCTTCGGGGTTGGCGGGAAGGCACGCCGCTCTCCTCCCCGCTCACACTGGGGTCGGGGAGGATCCACGTCCGTGCCCCGGCCCCGCGTCCCAACGCCATCTCCCTTCTCATCCGCGCGTCCGGCCCCAAAGCTGCAGCCACCTCCCAGCTTTGAAATCCGCGGGACACTTTTGAGAGTTCGCCTTCTTTCTGTGCTCGGCTGCTTAAGTCCTCTTCCACCTCGACACGCTGCCCTCGTGGTCCCGGGACGGACAGTCTCCTCTCCGGCTCCGTGGGGGCGGCTCCGCGTGGCCCTCTCTCCTCCTCGTTGTCTGCTCTCTCCCGGGCAGGCGCATGTTCCCTTCGAGGCCGAGCCGCGACCCAAGTCTGAGAGCAGGAAGTCTGCAGGCCGCGCCTGGCGGGGCAGCTACGCAGCCGTTTTAATTGCGCATCTGCTGCCAACACTGAAACACTGGGATCAAATCCAGATCTCCAGCTTCTCTCGGAAAACGGGCGGGCGGGCAGTGCCGGGTGGGAAGGTGGGTGACTGTCCCCGGGAAATGGGCTCCCGTCCCGGTACCGCAGCCCTACCCCCTGTCCCCTTCTGTCCCAGGACTCTGGCGTGGTGTCACCGGTTGCCGTTTTTGGTTATCATGACCACGCTCTTCTAGTCCTCGTGAGAGAGGTCAGAAGAGAAAAAGTGATTCTTTCGCCCATGTCCCTATTCCCAGCTGAGAGTGTGGGAGCTGGCCCAGGGACGCTGTGTCTGGAAGCATGAGTGGAGGGCATCCTGAGTGTGTGCGGAGGGAGGGACATTCCTACGTCCGTGACGGTCACAGGCGTCCGAGTGGGCAGGCTGCCATTTAAGGTGCTTGGAACCGTTGACCCAGATGGTTCTGATGACCGCGCGTCTGCCTTTGCCCTCGCTTTTCTCCCCCCGGAAACCCCAAACAGTCTCTCGGCCAGCGCGGGCTCACCGGGATTTAGCGAGCGCCTGGCTGTGCAGAGGTGAGCGGGGCGGGCCGCTTCCGCCCCTCGGAGCCCTGTTCTCAGCCGTCTCCACGGGCCCTTCGCACTCAGCGTGCCCCTGAGCCCTTCCTCCTTCCCACGGCCCCTGTCACCTCTGTGCCCGTTAGTCAGGGACCTCTGTCCTCCGAGGTGGGGTCTTCATTCTGTCTGCACACTGCCATCCTGTAAGGTGAGCCCACGCTCCAGGGGAACACCAGGGATTAGGGCCCTGGCATCTTCGGGCCCCGTTTTTCCGCCCACCCTCGTACCTGCTTGGTGAAAAGAGGAACTTGCCACCAGCTGCCAATTTGTCCTCCGTGCGGAGAGGCTGTAGGACCGACGGATTCTATCTGCGTCCGGTTCTGTTACACTGCCTCCCGAGGCTGTTGCCGTCCCCTCTGGCAGGGGTTGCCCCCCAGCGCCCCCGTGCGTGGCCGCGCTTTTGCCCCCGACAGTTGTAGTTCATGCCTGGGTTTCAGCATCTGTCCTGCTTCTTCCGGAAACTTCTCGTGCTGTGCTCTGCCTTCAGTGCGCCTCGTCCTCTCTGGAACCTGCTGGCTGTTTCAGTCCGCAGCAGCGACCTCTATCACGTCCTGTAAATGTTTACTTCGCCCTGTAAATATTTACTCTCTGGTTGTGGTGTTTTGGCAGGAAGCTTCGAGAGCGGCTTCATGGGGCTCTCAAACCGTTGGTTTCCCCTCAGAAGCGAATGTCATTTTGTGACTTCAAATGCCCGCCTGACGCTTTGTGTGCTTTTGTTTATTTCAGGGACTTGAAGATAGAAAACTTGCTACTAGATGAAGACAACAACATCAAGCTGATTGGTATGACTTCTTTTTCCTTAAAGAAGATTATCTTTTAAGCGTTGCTCTGTTCATTGTCTGTTCTTTGTTTCTGGATAACTGACTTAGAAAATGATTCCTGGCCTATTTTCCGTCCCCAGACAGTACTTCTAGATCACATCCTTTACTGCCAACATTTAGTAATGGTTTTGAAAATGAAATTTAATTTAAAAAATAATTTAAACCTAAGTAGGAAGGTAAAGTGCTGGGAAGGGACCATAAAATGAACTTCATAGCCCTAAATAAATACTCAGATTATTCAAGCTTCAGCTTCTCCCTAAACTCAAGATGGATCTGAACTTTTATAAGGGTTTTTTTAATTTGGATTAACTGCAAACCTTCTTAAAAGTAGTGGCTGTTGTTTGGTTTGGGAGTGCTGCTGTGGCTCAGCCGCGAGTCACCTCTCAGCGCGTGCTGGGGCCCGGAATCCAGGGCGCGCAGCGTCCTCGTCTGTTTGGTCCGGTCTCCCCGGCCCACGGCACAGGGCGGCTCTGCAGAGAGAACGCCCCCAGGGCCCCAGCAAGGTCTGGACTGACCAGAAGGCGGTTCCGGGAGAGAGCGGGCTGGACCCGGTCACGGCTCAGGGTCCGCGAGCGGACGCACTCTGCGCTCCTCCCCGAGAAGATTCCGTTTCTGTCTGCCCGCGTGGCGGCTCTCGGCGCCCCTTCCACACCCGGCTGCTGCAGGCGCTAGTGCGTCCTCCGCTCTTCCCTTTCTCTCCCCACTCGAGTGCAAGGGGTTTCTCCCCCGCCGTCGGCTGGCGAAGGGCCTTCTGTTCGGGGGGGAAAGAGAAGGGCCAGCAGGGCTTGGGGGACTTGACTGTTGTGCTCAGGAAGGAAGTGGTGTTTGGCGGGTGCGGAGACCATCTCAGGACTCCGAGCCCATCATTCAAGTGATGAGTCGCGTCTCCGGAATCGCAGGCAGCTCCTGCAGGCCCCTCGCCCAGGCTGTGAAGCACCAGGGGCAGGCGGCGGCGGTGAACACCCCCATTATTAGAAGATTAGCAGTTAAGAGGAAACCAACTTTTTTATTTCATTTTTTAAAGGTTTTATTTATTTCTCTTTAGAGACAGGGGAAGGGAGGGAGACAGAGAGGGAGAGAAACAGCAATGTGTGGTTGCCTCTCACGTGGCCCCCACTGGGGACCTGGCCTGCAACCCAGGCATGTGCCCTGCCTGGTAATCAAACCGGGACCCTTTGGTTCGCAGCCCGCGCTCAATCCACTGAGCTACACCAGCAGGGCTCCCCCAAAGATTTTAAAGAATGTATCCTTGGAAGATGCTTGAACAGTTCAGAGAATTTTCTTTGTATGAGATTGTTCGACCCTTGCACTTTGTCCCGAGGGCTGAATCCAGCCGCTGTAAACCAGGCCGATGACCCGACGCCTTGAGGCTGTGGGTCCCGGTTCCAGATCCGCGGCAGGAAACCGAGGCCTGACCTGGTGGGGCGGAGACGTGAAGACAGGAGGTTGTTTTGGGGGTCCCTAGCAGGCTGACCAGTAACCTGCCTTCAGAAAACATGGGGGTGACAGAGACCGGGGTCCCCTCCAGCAGCGGAGATTGTAGGTGAACAGGCTGTGAGGCAGCTGAGTGTGCGTTCCGTCCAGTGGAGCCCGAGGCCGGCGATCGGCTGTGTGCGGTCCCCAGACGGTCCCAGCCTAGTGCTGCGGAGCGGGAACTGTTTCGTGTGCTCCCCCCGCCTCCTTTCCCTCGCGCTGGCTCCGTCTTCGCTCCGCGCCCCTGCGAGCGCCCTGGACGGCCATCTGGAAGGCTAGGCAGGTGCTGTAGGGGGAACAGGGGTGAGCAGCACTGCTCGGAAGGTTCTGGAGGAACCGTGACTGAACGTGGACGCGTTTCTCGGGCTCACAGACAGGCCGCGTGACAAACCTGTGACAGAAGACGAAGGAACGAGGGACCTGGACTGGAGCCCCACTCACTGCCCGCGGTGGGCGTGGGGCGGGCCCTTCAGGTACCGGGAACCAGGCGTTTGTCTTCTGTGGATCATGCTTTTGATTTCTTTTTTCTTTCTTTTTTGAATTTTTTCCGGTACAGTTTTCATTGCTGTCATTCCGTGTCAGATTCAGGCGTGGTTAGACAGTCCCAGCCGGGGAGCCTTGCTGTTCCCAGGCCGTCGCCCCTCAGCCAGGCAGTTCGGCCTTGGGCCCCAGGGGCACTGCTGGGACCGGATGTCGGGGAACCAGGATCCCCTAGACGGCGGCCCGAGGCTCTGAGCGCTGGTCCTGCCTCAGAACTCCCAGCAGCCGCAGACACCGAGGAGCCTAGCTCCCCGTAGCTGAAGGACCTGGTTTATTCAGCAGAGTCTGCATTTCCTTGTTTTTTTTTTTTTCCACACGGGGAAGGGAAGTGCAGGAGGGAAGTGTGCCCAGGATCTCACAGGTATTTTTGCCCCTGGGTGGGGCAATTTGAATCAAGTATCTCTACAGCTGTCTTTTCGCAGCCTGAAAGCCATTTGAACGTTTTCTTCAAAGGGACTTTACCTCGTTGCTTTTCAGAGGTTGATTATAGCTATTACCACTTCTTCTTCATAGTTTTTCTTTGAAATATTTTGATTTAAATAGATTTACCGCAGCTCTGTTTCAAATAAACTAGAGTTAACCAGGAGTGAGATTTGATTTCGTCAGGATTTTTTCCTTCTACAACAAAGCCGCCTGACGCCTGACAGTTGAGTGGGACCTCAGCGTGTGACTCAAGGCAGCTTTGCACCTCAGATTCCCACGACCGCTCTCACTGGGAGCTCTTTGAGGTTCCCGTGGCGGCAGCGTTCAGAAAGCCCGGGGACAGCTGACTCAGGTGTCACCAGCTCCAATGGACGCCCACCTGGGGACCTTGCTGGGAGCTTCTCTCCTGTGTCACATCCTAATTATAGGCAGCTCTCCAAAACGTTAATAATTACAATGATGAATGGGAATCGTTCTGCTTATTTCTGTACAAGATATTTTAAATGAAACCCTTTCCAGTACATCAGCATAAGCCACTTAAACTGCAGATTTTATCTCCTCCACGCCCCCCTGCTAATTTAGCTTCCTGAAACTATGCTGGAGATAAGGCGAGACTGTGTTCCCACACAGGCCTGGGAACCTCCACGCCTCTTATCTCCCTTGCAGCCCCGTCTGCTGTCAAGTACGACTTGGCAGACCCAGAGCAGAGGAAGTGCACCGAGTGGGGGAGTTCCATGCAGTTGTTGGAAGGAACTCCCAGGGGAGGTGAGGGACAGAGTCTGGACTCTTGTTTTAATCTCTGAAACCGAGAGTTGAGTTTTCTGGGACCTCAGGAGAAGGACGGCCCAGGAAACACCCCTCGGAATGCTGCCTAGGTCACATGTGACCCTTATTCCCTGGGCTGCCCTTCCTCAGAGCCGGCACCCTCAGGCCTTCATTGTTCTGTTCAAGTTCCTTTTCATACTGAGAGCATCTCAACAGCCATCCAGTGCAAAGCGGGGCAGGAGTTTCCTTCTTATAAAAGTACTCATGCCCCCCGCTTTCACATCCGTGACCCAGGCCCTGGGTTCCCTTAGAGCGGGGACCGTGCCCAGCTGGGAGTATGAGAGCCACCCCGAGGGTCTCCTGAGGCAGGCGGTGTGGGGCCGCAGGTGCTGGCTGGGTGCGGGGAAAGGCAGCGGGGCCGGGGCGGGGCTGGAGGACGGGAGGAGGAGAGGGGCTGCGAGAATAAGAAGCGTGTGGACGTACGTCCGGCTTGGCGGCTGGTTTGCCAGCCCCTGTTGCAGGTACTGAGTCTCATCTCCAGCCCCGAGTTGCAGACTCTGAGAGCCCGGAGGTGTTTTCGGAGCTCTGCCCGGACGAGGTTTGGAAAACCTCCTCCTCTGTACTGCTCACTGTGCTGAGCGCTGGGTGAGGCATGAAGCGTCTGGACCCACTGTGAGTGACAGCTTCCCGGGCTTGCCTGTGTGTCTCTTCCCTGAGCGTGCCCGCTGGTCATGCTCTTGGCGGGTGGAGACTCGCTGAAGGCCAGGAGAACACAGTAGTGAAATTAGACATAAATCCTGCCAGTTGAGAAAGTGCGAGGGTTTTGTTCAAGACGTGCAGCTGGTTAGTCCCCGAGCACAGCCCCCTCCTGACCGAGCCCTGGGGGCGGACAGCCCTCCGTTTGGGGACGAGAACCGCCGTGTTTGCACCGAAGCTGAAGGGGGAACCGGGATCTGGGTTCTGAGCTCAGCGAAGACTGAGGCCGGAGAGCAGGTGAGGGCAGGTGAGAGCAGGTGTCTGGTCACCCATCTTGACGATCGAAGGCAAACTGGGTTCCACAGGCTGAAGGGCCGAGGGCCTCTCCCCAGGTGCCTTAATCGTCCAGGAACGCAGCGGTGCCGTGAGGGCCCCTCGTCTGGTTCTTGCCGCTCTCTCCCTGGCGTTATTTTTGCAGCCGGCATCAGCGCTGTCTGAATCACCGGGTGCGCGCCGTTCCGCCGTGCGGGGCACCATCTGTCGCCGCCTGCGTGGGGAACGTTGTCGGAAGTCTTGCTCCAGATGAAAACCCTCAGCCAAAAGAGTCGTGTCTACATGGTGGGGTCGCGTGTCCCGCGGGGTGACGCCGACACCAGCTCGAGAAACTCGGTCGTCCTTCCGCTTTTCCCCAGGGGCCACGGGAGCTGGATGGGGACTCCAGGGCCCCTGCGTGGTGGCCTCGCTGCCTCCTCCATCCTAGAAAGCAAAGCCTCTCCCTTTTCTGCATGACTCAGTCTAACACTTGCTAGAAATATGTTTCGGTTCCACATTCTTTTAGCTCGAGCTGGATTTTATAGGGAGGCCCGAGAGAAAATGTTTTCAGGGCTTAGCGTGCCCCGCTGCCAGGCTTCCTTTCGGATGCTCCGCGGGGCGTGAGCCGGAAAGCATGCTTCCTTTCCCGCTGCCTCCCTCCCCGTGCCCACGGCTTTCTAACGCGCAGCGCTCTTTGTCGCCCTCTCCGCAGACTTCGGGCTGAGCAACTGCGCCGGGATCCTGGGCCACTCGGACCCGTTCAGCACGCAGTGCGGCAGCCCCGCCTACGCCGCGCCCGAGCTGCTCGCCAGGAAGAAGTACGGCCCCAAAATCGACGTCTGGTCCATGTGAGTTGCGGAGCTTGTGAAACAGCCCCCACCCCCCACCCCCAGGTGACCTTGGAGTTTTTGCGGCCATGGCATCGGGTTGGAGGCTCTGGCGCGGCCGCGGAGTGATTCCCTGGGGCGCGGCCCGTCGCCTCGTCCTTCTGGTCCTTCCTCCACCCACCGCCCGCGAGGCCGTCCCGAAACTCGTCTGGGTGCTGGGGACGCCCTGTGCTTGCAGAGCTCACATCTTTTTGCTGCTTAAAATCCTCCCTAGTTTTTCCACCAGCATCCGCACGAACTCAGCTCGGTGCCGGGGGTCGGGGGGGGGGGTGGGGGCAGGCGCCACGCTCCCCGCGGGACCCCTCTGCCCCAGCGTCCGCCCCTTCCCGCACCCCACGCGGTGCTCACGGTCCGGCCTCCGTCCTGTCGCCCCCGTCGCTGGGCCTTGCACACCTGCTCCCTTGCCCCGAAGGCCACCCCACCTCTCCACCTGGCCTGGCCTGTCCCGCATTCCGGTTTTCATCTAGTGCCACCCCGCAGGGGCCATCTCTGCGTTCCCTGTCACTCGGGTCCCCCTGACTCAGTCTCCGCCCCTTCTCGTTTCCCGCTCGCGCCTCATAGCGCGGCCGCTCTTGTTCGTCGGTCCCTTTGTGTCAGGCTCCCGATGCTGCCTGAGGGTGGACGCCTGACCGGCCAGCCGACCAGTGCGCACCACCGGGCCCCACTGGGGCCCTGGTCCCAGGATCCAGGTCCCTGACCCTCCCCTTGGCTTCAGGGTGTCAGTGGCACAGGGCGTAGATCCCTTGCTCTGGGGAAACGGGCTTCGGACAGACAGGCAGAGTGGGCTGCTGCTGAAGGTATAGGAGCTGGAGAGGGGAGGGGCTGACTGGAACCAAGGGTGAGTTGTTCCAGATCATTCCTGGAGCTCCCCGGCTTCTTGCACGTCGCTGCGCTTTGTCCGGGTGGCCTGGGGTCTGGCAGGCCCGGTGCCATTTCCTTCCACGGTGACCCAGGGAAGCTGGGACTCTCCATCAGCCCCACTTCGTGGAGGAAGAAACCGGCCATGCGAGGACCTAATGAAATGTCTCAAGGTCACGGAGCCGTGAGAGGGGGAGCTGGTGGTCGCCAGGGTCTCGAGATGAAGGACTGAGTCTTAATCGCGGCGTATGCGCCCTTGCTTGGGCCCCGTGGCTCGTCAGAGGCCATTCTCCCCGTCCCCATCCCTGTCCCTGTCCCCTCCTCTAGCTAACTCCACTTCCCCGCCTCTGCCCCTCCTCCCTGCCCTCCCCGCAGTTCCTCCTGCGGGAAGCATTCCCTTCCCCTGGTGTTTTGTGGGAGGCCAGTTGCCCCGGCGGCCCTCCCGCCTCCTGCAGGCTGGCTCGGTGGCATCCCTTGTCCCCTCACGTCCCTGACCTCTGCCCTCCTGGCCCTCACCTGTGGTCATTGAGTCGCTGCTCACCTGCTGGAACCCCTCCGACTGCAGGTCGGTCCAGGGGCCGGGACCACCCAGCTTGTTCCAGGGATTCCTCGGCACCTGGCATGGAGCCCAGGCTAGAGAGGAAGGGAGGGAGGGAAGGAGAAAGGGAGGCCACCAAGGAAAGTGGGAAGGAGGGACAGGCCTGTCACCCAGGTGAGCTCAGAGCTATGGGTGGCAGAGGAAGCCGGCTGAGGTGCGCGGCCGGTGCAGGGCTCCAAGAGTGGGAGGAATCCCGCGGTTCCGGTGGAAGTCCGAGAGAGAGGATGTGGACATGAGAGGGGGGTCTGAGGGCCACAGAGTTCCCTGAACCCACCCCCGGAAGGTCCAGCCTGTCAGCAGGGGGACACGTTAGTCAGGACCCCACTTCTATCACCGATCCCCAGGACACAGACAGGAGGGGGCGGGGGCTGTGTGGCCATCGAGCCCCTGGCCCTACCCCGGACAGCCCTGCCCCCTCGCCGCCTCCCACAGGAGGTGTGGCTTGGCCACCGTGAGGGGTGGGGATACTGGCAGGGCATGGCTGTGGGGGTCCTGGTGACTTGGCTGCATTGCTGATCACAGACTCCAGGCCAGGCCCCGAAGGGTCTCTGAGTCCTCCCCGACACAGCCCCCAGGCAGCCGCCACCCCGGCAGCCGAGGTACAGGAAATGAAATGCGTGCTTGGTTCCCTCCGGCTCTCGAGACCTCCTACAAGTGTGGGGCACGTGACTTCCCTCCGCACATGTTTATGGACTGGATGAATATGAATATTCTTCCCTTAACAGGGAACCCATTTATGCTAAATGGGAAGCTCTGAAAGGAACAGATTTTGCACCAAAAAATGAGAAAATAAGGCTGTGGGGAGTGGGGAGCCTGAGAGACCAAGAGATTCAGGGGTGTCATGTAAGTGTGGTGACAGGGAAGGGGGTGGGGACACGGTGACCAAAGGGAAAGCGAGGACTGGCTCTGAGAACAGGTGCCAGTTTGCTCCTGAGGTCTAGCTCTTGAGGGGCCTGGACAGTAATACGGTGTGGTCACCAGTTGTCATGGTGACGGGGCTCAGACTGTGGAAGGGGACTCTTTCCAGCTGTCCCTGCTGGGGCAGGCGCGTCCTCAGGTCTGGGAGTGAGTGAGGTGGAAGGAGCCCTGGGCTTGTGACAGCCAGCGGGGCTCCCGTCCCCTTCTGCTCACTGTAGGTGGGAGCAAGCCACTCACCCCGAACACGGGGCAGTGAAAACCCAGGCTGCAGGGGCTGCGCCGTCCGAGGTCAGTTTCTGGCTCAGCCCCTCTGCCGAGGCCTTTGATGGGGAATCGAACCCCCCCTCAGTGGCCACGGATGCCCCGCTTCTTTGTTTTGAGAGCAAGTTCATTGCCACCTGCTGTTACCCGAGAGCAGAGGCTGCACCCAGAAGCAGGGGGGACGCAGGTGCAGGAAGGGTGGACGTGGCCCAGGACCAGGGAGCTGGGACACGCCTTCCTCCTCCCGGGTTCCCGATGCACTTGGGCTGCTCGGGGGGCCGCCGGACGTTTCTTTGCTAACACCCTGTTTAATGGCATTTCCCCCCACGAAGGAGAGATAGGCTGCAGAAGGTCTCCCACAAAGCCCTCAGCAGGGCTCACTCCTGGCCCGGGCGGGACCTCCACGCAGACCAGACGCGGCAGCCCCACTGTCTGTCCCGGTGCCCGCGGTCCTTGTCCCCATGCCCCAGGCAGGTAGTTGAGCTGGAGACGCTCTCTTTGCTCAGCCCGGAAGTTCCGTGTGTTGGTCCATCTAATGAATAAGCTTTCCCTGGAGCAAACTGCCAGTCGTCCCCGGAACACCCCTCAGAGCGGGGGCTGTATGGCCCGTGCCCAGTTCACAGGCATGGCCTAGGTTAGGTTCTATTTAGAGCTGTGATAAAGCCTAATAGATGGAGGTACTAACCCCCAACGTGAAGGTATTGGGAGGCGGGGCCTTGGCGGGTGTTTCGGGTTAGGTGCGGCCATGCCCTGGGACGAGATTACCGTCCTTATCAGAAGAGAGTCCAGAGAGCTCACTTGCCCTCCGACAGGTGAGACAGCGTCACACGGTCTGTGAGTCAGGAGGAGGCCTCTCACCCTGACCCTGGACACCCAGCCTCCGGCACTGTGGGAAATAAAGGCCTGTCGGTGAAGCCACCCTGCCCATGGCACTTGTCGCAGCCTGGCCTGACAGAGCCACCTCTTACCCACAAGTCCCCCCGTGAGCACACAGAGCAGTCGGGAGGCAGAGTGCAGGGAACACCCACGTCTGCAAGCCGGGCTGGGTCGGGAGGGCATCCGAGGCGGCGCGGCCTGCGCCTGCAGGTCCAGGTGGGGTTCTCCGGGTGGAGGAGGAGGGAGGTCCTCCGGGAGAAGGCGGGAGGGAAGGCCACCGTCGCTCTTAACCTCTGAGAAAACAGGAAACTTCAGAGCCTGCGGTGGGGATTAACTTTCCGCGGCTTCGGGAGACCGTGTCTGAGACGCAGTCGGTCTCTGTTTGGCGCCCTCGCCTTGGCTGCCAGCGCTGGACACGAAAACCGCACGAGAATTTAACGTAGGAGGCTGTTGAGAAGAGCCTGGACATGTGGAGCCAGTTCTCTCTCTGGACCGACTGCTGTGAGCAAACGTCCCTTTTTCTCGCTCGGAAACAACAGCAGCGTGAAGAGTTCCTTTCCCAAATCAAAAGCGAGCCCCCTGCCATAAAGGGTTTGGGCCTCGGCAGACAGACGGCCTTTTCCGAGACTTGCGCCTGAGTGAGGAACAGAACCGGCTGGTCCCTGGGAGAGGAGGCTCCTCCCCATCGGGAGAGGAGGGGCTGGAACGAGGCCCCAGCTGCCCTCCTGCCGTGAAGCCGGTTGACCGAGGGGAATGGAAGACCTTGCCTCCACCTTCAGGGGCGGGGGTTCCATCATTTTCAATGGTCATTATTTTCATATATGGACCACGTATGAACATCTCTAAAGCCGTTCACTCCCCCCCTTTCATCCAGATGAACGAAATAGTTAGATCTGTATCTCCAGTCAGCCTGGAGGTTTCAGATACAAAAACAAAAATATTCACTCTGGTGCCGTGAACCTTTTCTGTTGCTCACTGACTTTTCCTCAGAGTGGCATACGTGGTAATTAAACAAACTTTAATGCGGATACACCTTTTAAATGAAAAGAATCAAAATTAACTTTATTTTCAGAATATTATAGTGCTCGTTGGAGAACATCAGTGCCTCTCTCAGGGTAAGGGAAACGGAAATTGAGAGTTCTGGCCCTAAAAGGTTGAGAACCGAATATTTTTTCAACCAAAGCTGCTCTTGGCTGTCAGGGGGCCTGCGGGGCGGGTGGAGCGTCTGCGTGAGGCCTGGTGCTCGTGGGGATGGAGCACAGCACACTCAGCCCCCCCCAGCCTCGCCGAATCTGTTTCCCTTCGTGGGGCGCTCTGCTCCCTGGGCTGGCTTTTGGGTAGACCAGTTGGCCGAGAGGAGCCCATCCAGACCTGGCTGGTGATAGAGGAGGGATTTGTCCCAGGGCTCAACTCTGTTTTTGTAAAAGAGTGACGTGTGGCAGGACAGCATTTCCTGTCCCTGCAGACCCCTCAAAACAGGGTGGCAGGAGGAGGAGATGGAAAGAGGGGACCAGGGCCCCTTTTTGGGTCATTTAGAGCTTTTTGGCTTTTAAGAGAAAAGCTTCTTTTTGGCTTCTGAGATTTTTCAGTTACAAAATCTAAGACTTATGTTTTTGTGGTTAGCATCTGCATTTAAAGTAGAAGAGGGGAAGGAAGAAAGGAAATGGAAAAAAGTCTTAAAATCCGTAAGAAACGACTTCTTGGTGAAAACAGATGAGTTGAGGGGGCAGTCCCGACGCCTGCGGTTTTCCACGCGGACGGAGCTGCTCCCACTCTCAGGCCCTCCCCCAGACTGGCGTGGAGGTTGGCGCTGCTGAGTGGGGCGGGGTTGTTTTAGGTTTGTCTGAGGCAATTTCTCTCTTGAAGAATCACGTAGAAGCCAGGGGCCGGTGGAAGGTTCTCTTCGCTGCATCTGGCGTATATGGGGCAGTGTTCGGGGATCATGCCCGCCTGCCCCTCTGCCCCCCCGGGAGAGCGGCTCATCAGACCCTCCACCTGCCAGCAGAGCTCTGCCCTCCGTCCTCCTGGAGTTGCTGGCCGACTTCTCCAGTTACAGTTGTTAGGACTCTGTCTCTCTTCCCAACGATGGCAGGTGACAGCCCCGCGTTTCCTCCCGGGAACATGGGCTCCTGATTTCATTCCGACGTTTCCCCACTTCCGTTGTCTGGGCCTCTCCCCCATCCCTTCCAGCTGCCCCTTGGGGTCCTTTTTCTTTCTCTTTCATCACCAGCGTATTCCACGCTGGCCAGTACCTTTGGGATTTCTTCCACCCAGTGACGACGGCCCCATGCTTCCCTCTGCTTAGAAAAACCCAAATCGTATTTGCTTGTTGCCTCCCTGCATCCCAAAGTCTCATTACTCTCTTTCTTTAAAACTCTCTGTGGTTCTCGGGGCCCCCACGTCCGCCGTGGAGAAGCTAGAAAGCTGCTGGGCCGCGCGCGTTTCAAAGCCACGTCAGGCAGTGCTGAACGTGTGTGGGGACCCGAGCTAAGGCTCCGGGATCGCAGAGATTCGTGGACCGCGTTCCGTGTGTTTCCTCGGTGTCCTCACAGACTTCCGAAATGGCAGAGGGACTGGCTCTCTCTCTGCCCAGGTAGTAAAGGTCGGTGGAATCTGCAGGGGGCAGGGGTAAGATGCTCCACGTGGTTTCCCTCCTAGAATCCCTGGGACCACACGACCGTTCCTGTGGGTGTCCCTAATTATTGGGCAGATACGATACACATTGTACCTCCTTTTTCCTGTTGTTTTTGAAAGTTTTGTGATGAAACAGTGGGTCACATCCGTCAGGCAGCGAATTTATGCCGAACAGCAGCATTCGGCTCCTTCTGCGGCTTCGTTCACCGGCCCCTCCCACAGCCCGAGGGGTGAGGGCGGGCACCGTCCAGGTGTTGCAGACCAGCGCCCCGGAAGTGAGGGGGTGGGTGCGCTTTGGGGGCTCGTGACCGTTCTTCTTGGTCACTAACTCCTCCCAGGGAATGGAATCCTGGAGTCTGTTTGGTAAAATACCCAGTGGGAGTTACCATGGAAACCACTGCTCGGTCCGGTCAGGCCACAGCGGTTCTGGCGTCTTTAGGACCAGCACCTGCCACCTGTGTGTGTGGTCCCCACCGACAACGGGACGTGAGGTGTCCGTCGTCTTCTGCAGCCAGAGGGTGACGAGGAGACAAGACGTTTCCCGTCTCGAGGTTTCCCTGAAGGAAGACGCTGTCCTGCAGAGTTTAGCGTGGGCCCTGCTGTGACGTGACGGCCACCTCCCGCAGTGTTCCCACCACGGTCTGCGCCGCTGGCAGGGACTCCTGGATCCCCTGACGATAAATGGAAATGCGGGGTCTGGCACAAATGACGCCCCTTTTACTACAGAATCTTTTATTACAAAATCATGAGCATGTCATTCTGTAACATAACATCCCACTCATGCACACCGTGGGATCCTGTAGGTGAAATGTTCACATTAAAACCATGAATTATCACACCCATATTGTGACCCCGCCAACCACACTCAGGCAGGCCTTACTTCTGCTGGACCCTGTGTAAAAGGTCGGGGACGCACTCAGGAGCACGCCTACGCCTCCCCCCCCCCCCACCAGGTGTGTTCCCTTGGCCCCTCCTTCCCCTAAGCCCGAGGGCCCCCTTGCTTCTGTAACTTGTTCCCTGAGCCTGCGCGGCCCAGGCGGCTCACTTCTTACCCCTCTGTGACTTTCCCAGTAAAGCTCTTATAATTTGAAAAGGAACAAAAAGGTCGTAGGGCAGCTTCGTCAAACTGAGTGTTGTCCAGCCTTCTTGTGAAGGAAAAGCATTCTCGGTAACCCCGCTCCTTCACTCCTTATTTTTATTTAAATTTTATTAATGTCAATGAACATAAACTGCTTTCATTCATGGCTCTGTGCAGATACAAACCAAAAACCACTTACAAGTTACATGTAATCAGGTCTGAAAGGACCCCCAGGTGCTCAGAGGGGCCACGTCAGAGCCCGTCAGAGCCGGTGGGTGCGGTCCTCACTGCTGGGCAGCAGGCTCTGGGCGGCCGGGCGTCCTGGTACCGCTCACCCCTCGTCCCCATCCCGGTGGCTCGCACACTGGTGTGCGGTGGGAGCTCCCGCCGGCTGCAAGCCAGATTGTGGCCCGGCCCCGAGTTCCAGAGTCTGCAGGCCCAGGGTGGGCCCGAGGGCTTGCGTTCGAGAGGGGTCCCCGGCGTGCCGCCTGCGGACCACCCTGCGGAACTGCCACAGGACTCCACGTTCCTTCCCCCCGAGAAGCACCGGGATGTCACTCACAACTGACCGCCTCCCCTCCTTCCTCACTGGCCCGGGACAGTGAACATGACGTGTTTTGGCAAAAGGGGTGGGTGGTAAACAAATGCAAAGAAGCAGGCGATGACGTGGGGGGCATGTGGCTGTACGGGTGTCGGGGGGCCCGGTGGGGCTTCGCTCCTGAAGCTTTGATCCCTACGCTACCAAAGAGGAGAGGGGAGGGGAAGTGGAACCCGGGAGCCCCTGGAATGTGCCTGTTTGTGGGGGATACACCTACCTGCGGAAACAGCACCGGGCACTACCAGCCCCGGCAGTGTGAGGCACGGACTCGCAGCCACGACGGGTGAGCCTGGCGGGATCACCTGGGGTCGCCCCAGCATGACCGGTAGCCACTATGGACGTCACCTTGAGATGGGGAAGCCCCTCCTCACGCATGGGGTCGCCCTGGAGGGAACCGCTGGATTGGGGGCTGGAAACAGCAGGGTCAGCGGCTGTCCCTGGTCCCCAAGAACAGTGCTGTGGGGTGTTCGGGATTTCCATCCATTAGCCAGTGTGTCCAAGAACCCTTCGGGTGCAAAAGTTATGCAGCTCGGGGGGCCCTCTTAGCGTCCCCCCGTCTCGATCTCCCAGAACCCTCCAAAGCAAGGGGGTTGAAGTCCCCTCCCAGCACACCCAGAACGCAGCACCACCCCAGGGTCCGAGGGGGTCACCTGCCCTGGTCCTCCACGCCTCCCCCCAGACCGGCTCCTCCCCCAGCTTCTTCAGTCCTGTCTCCCTTACCACTGGTCACCCTTCTTTCCAGGTCAAGGGCAGGGCCATTCGGCATTTTCCTGCCCCTCCTTATCTGTCAGCCCCCAGAAGGGTTGCGCTTATTTATGTTTCCTTGTTGACCGTGTCCCCTCAGTCCAAGAAGGTGGGACCTTGTCTGGCCCCCCCGCCCGACACCTGTGCCCCGGCCTGGGGCAGAGAGCCAGCTGCACTTGCGTGTGCATGGTGTGTGTGTGTTTGTGTGTGTGTGTGTGTGTGTGTGTGTGTGTGTCTCCCGTCTCCACTGTGAGTGCTAGAGCAGCGCCGGCCCAGCGCAGGCCTGCGACCGCAGGGGGGGTCCAGCTGGGCTGCGGGCACCACCTGCGGGGATGGGGGGGTTGGTGCTCCAAGTCAGACGCGCCTCAGTGGCATGGAGCCCCCAAGGTCTTAATTAACTGAAATCCGCCTCGTGGGTCTTGTTTTGACTGGAAATCCGACTGCCTGTTTTTTAAATATATTTCCTTGGGCGCTTGGGAACGTGGGGGGCCTCTCGGCAGGCAGACGTTTCACCTCCGTCAGGAAATCTCATCAAGATGATGTTGGGCTCCTCCGTCAGGCAAACAAAAGCCCTCCGAGGAGATGCTGCCGTTTTCTCGGCTGGCTTTGGAGACGAGCAGAGGAGCCCATCCCGAGGGTATTCTGGCTGCACCTGAGGGGCCAGGCCAGGGCTGGGTGGCAGGACGTCATCATGAGCAGCGACATGATGAATAGGAATGACCAGCAGACATGCGGCCCCCGCAGGGAATTTCCCTGGGTCCAGGCTGGGCCGGAAGTCCAGGGACCCGCAGAGTCCCGGTGCTGGGTGGGACTCCTGTCCCTGGGCTGAGCAGTCACCAGGCCTGCCGGCGGGGCCGTGACGTGTGCTCCACGCAGGTCCGGCCCTCCCCCCCGGCTCCACCTTGTACGCCACACTTGGATGACCGCACAATGACCAAACTGTGTTTATTCGAGGCTCCTGCCACGCCCGGTGTTTCCAGCGTGGTTTGGTCTGGGCTTCCTTGCAGAAGGACGGGGCGTGGCGTGCCCCTTCTCGGGGCAGCCCCTGGAGATCCGCAGACCCCTCTCCTCCCGTCCTCCAGCCCCCACGCCGCTGTGGCAGCCACAGCCCTGCCCTCGCCCGGCCTTTCCCCTCGGCCGCGTCCGGGTGGTGCTGAGCGTTCCAGAGGGTTCTGGAAAGGGACGGGATGGAGACATCCCAGGGGCCCCACTCTGGCCTCACTGTGGCATCTGTCTTTCCAGAGGTGTGAACATGTACGCCATGCTGACGGGGACCCTGCCGTTCACCGTGGAGCCTTTCAGCCTGAGGGCTTTGTACCAGAAGATGATGGACAAGGAGATGAACCCCCTCCCCACGCAGCTGTCCACAGGTAACGGCCCTGCTGGCCGGGGCCCGCCCTGGGGCGCGGGTTGTGTCTGGCGGCGCGGGTGTGAGGCCACCCACGGCTCGAGGCCTCTTCCTAGAACTGAAACTTCTCAAGAGCGCTGGGCTTCCCCCTCCCGCCATCCCGCCACCTCCCCTCCGTCCTTCCCTTCTCCAGTAGAATTCTGAACTCCTACCTTCCTCTTCTGCTTAAAACAACAAAGCAAAAGGCTCTTACAGTCTCTGTTGCAGAAATAACGGCAGGCTTCCTGGCTTTGAGACGCACCGTGTTAGAAGGTCGCCTTTGAAAGGAGCATTTGTAATCCGTTCGCTTCTGCTGCGTCTTCCTTGGTCGGTTCACTGGGAAGAAGTGTTCGCTTTATTCAGGGTTGGTCTCTGATTCGTTTTGCCCTTTGAGGTTTCGAGCCCGCTCTGCTGGGAGTGTCGTCGGGGACGTGACCTCAGGCTTAGCGAACAGTTCATGTTCGGGTCTGGTTTCAGACCTGGGAAATAAGTGCGGTTTGTTCGTTTGTGGATCGCAGTTCACGGCGGCTCCTGGTCTCGGTCAGCCATGACCGTCTCATTGAATCAGCCCCTTTGACCAAACCGAGCTTCCCCACAATCAGACAGGTGACCGGAAGGAGGTAATTATTTAATTTCAACTCATGATACCTGGTTAAAGTGTAGCATTTTTGTTTTGCTGCTGTGATGTATTTTGCTCTTGGATTGATAAAGCATCCATGAAGCTGGCCCTGAACTTGTGTTTGCAAAGCAGAGACGTGTTCTTGTTTGAAATGATCGGATTCGTCCACACTTGCACCTTTGCTAGGGAGGCTGGGAGCCTGGCGGCATGGGTACCCCAGCAGGTGGGGGAGCGCGTACCCCTGCAGGTGGGGGAGCGCCTACCCCTGCAGGTGGGGGAGCGCGAGCGCAGGGAAGGCAAGTTCTGGCTCTGACATTATTGAAGGAGCACCTTGGCGTGCACAGCAGGGAGGCGGAGCTGGCCAGGGTGCCAGATGCTGAAGGAACGGTGGGGGGGGTGGGGCTCTGTTTCCGCGTTCGCGCTCAGAAAGGCTGGAAGTGCCCCGGAGCCCTCCGACGGCGCCCCCCCCTCCTTTCCACAGTTCCCATTCACCCCGCTCTCCGTGAGCACACCCTGCGCGCCCACCACCTGGGAGGGCCGGGCCGGGTGCCGGGAAGCAGGAGACGAAACAGATTCAGTCTGTGCTGATGGAGAGCGTCCTCGGCGGCCCGACAGGCAGGAGACAGACGGAACTGAACGCGTGATGTTCGGTTGTGTGAGTGTAAGAAGAACGAATCCGGAGGAGAGGACAGAGAGTAAAGACGGCTTTTTTTTTTTTTAAACAAATAAGGTTTTGAGAACCTTTGTGTCGGGTGCAACCGCAGGTCCCATGCAGTTGTAAGGAATCGCGGAGCTGCGTCTGCCTGGCCAGGTTCCCCGCGTGGGTAATGGACCGGGTGCCTGCAGTGCCATGTGTCCTCCAGGAAAGCGGTAGTGACAAGACCCTTGACCTTCCTCACATCGACAGGCACGCACGCGTGTGGGTGTGCGTTTGCGTGCCGGCCAGCACAGTCGGGCCGCAGAGCCATCAGCTCCCTGATGGGGGCCCCTCGCGCCGCCCGTCTGTGGCCATGGACACCCCGCCCCCCACCGCCCGCATGCTCCCCCAGCCTGGCACCCGCTGACCTGCTCCCATCTCGGTCGTTCCGCCCTTTCATAAGAGCTACATACAGGCTGTTTGCTCAGCTGAACTCCCGTGAGACCCGTCCAAGACCCATCCCGTTTCCTGAAGTTGCCGAGCAGAATCCGTGGTGGAAGCGTGTCACGGTCTGCTCAGCCATGCACCTGCCAAGGGCGTCGGGTTGCCTCCAGTGTTGGGCTCTGCTGCAGGAAGCTGCTGCCAACATCCGTGTGCAGGTTTCCGTGTGGACATGCTTCTGTTCTCTGGGGCACGAACCCGAGGGGAGCTGCGGGGCAGGCAGCGAGCCCCGCTCCGTGGGGTGAGGCTCCGTGGGGTGAGGCCCCGCTGCTCCCTGACCCGAGGGGCTGGGTTGCTGCTCCCACGGCTGCGGGAGGGCAGACGGGCGGGCGATCCAGGCTCTCCATCCGCAGCTCTGCCTGCGCAGGATGCTATCGCTGTGCCTTATTTTAGCCCTTCTGAGGGCATCTAAGGGCGTCTCGTGGTGAATAAGGTCACAAACAGACAGTCGTTCCCAGAGCCTCTTTGCTGGGTCGAATCGCATCATGTTATCACCTCTCAGAGATCCTGGGTTTCCGATCCAGGCCTCGGGACCTATGACAAAAGACAACAATAGGAGGGTATTTGTACCCCCAAGCCCGCAAAAGAAGGCCCTTTGAACCCCAGGGGGACCCTGAGGACCTGGAGAGCTGCCTCTCGTTCTACTAGTCGGGGAAGAGCAGGCGGTGGGCACTGGACCAGGCGACGGTGCACCGGATGGGCACCGGTGACAAATGGCCCCCGACTCCCGGTGGCGGAGACAGCGGGCACGCATTTCTCCTCCACGCTGCACGTTTATCGAGTGGGAGGAAGGGCCCAGACCGAGGGGGCCAGAGCTCCTGACTGTCTCAGGCGTGTCACAGGAGGAGGCGGCCCCGCTGCACGTCTAGGAGGCAGGGCGCCCGGAATGTCTGCCGAGCAGCCTTTGTGGGAGGAGGAGCGGGAGGCTCAGCCCGCGGTTGTCGCGGGGGGGGGGGGGCTGGCCGGGGAGAGGACAACATAAGAAAGTCGGTCTCGTTCCTTCAGAACAACCTGTTTCGCCCCCGGACTCTCCCCAGACGTAGCCGACTGGGCTGGGAGTGCTTCCTGCCTGTGGGAATAAAATTTAGCCTAAGGAAGTAAAAGTTGCATCCCCGACGAAGTTAGTAAAGAATCCAAAGGAAATTCCAGAGCAGATCTGTTGGAACGGTCCCAGCAACGCCGGCACTCCGGCACTGGCGTGCGGCCCCGCCCGGCGCAGCAGGGCTGGACCTCGGCCCAGGGCTCCGCGCGGCTCCAGGTCTCACACCCACCCCCGGCCTCCGTGGTCTCCGCTCGCCAAGCACGGCCTCGGCTCGCCAAGCGCAGCCTGCTCTGCTGTGTCTGATCTGAGTTGAGGAATCTGGGTCCCCGCCCTTTAAAAAAAAAACTGCTGGTACACATCAATATTCCTCTCAGCTGGGCTCTGCGCACCAGCAGCGTGACGTTTGAGTTGAAAAACCACGGTGTCATGGGCCCCATGAGTTCACTGTGCCGCGTCCCCATAAAACCAGCATAAGGGGGACATGGTGTCCGTGGAAGTGCGTTCGGTACACGGCCCTGCGGACATGCCGCCTGCGCGGAGGAGGCGGCGGCGTCTGCGCAGCACCGGCCCGTGTCGCCGTCGCGTGTTGCCTCGCTGGCTGGTGTCACTTACTGTGTGTGTGGCTCTCACACCGCCGCCAAGTCTGAAAGCCGTGAGTCCCGCTGTCGTAAATCAGACACGGTTTGTGGTTGAGGACGTGAGCTTTGGGGCCTTTCCAGCTCCGGCTGCCAGATGGTTTCTGCTGCTGCCTGTTGGCGCTCGTGAGTCTGGGCGTCGCACACACCGTTCGGGGCTCCGACTCCAGGGACGGCTCCCCTTCCGTCGCCGCAGGCCCGCGACGGTCCTTGTAGACCCTTCCAAACCGCCGCCGCAGAGCGAGAGGGTCTGCTGGGAAGTCGCCGGAGCGAAGCTGCAGAGGCAGGGACAGCGTCCGTGGGGTTGAACCAACGCTGGTTATGGTTTCTGAGGAGGCTCCTCTGTCCCACTGTCGTCACGGCTGCCGTCCCCGGGGAGGCAGTGAGGACGGAGCCCCAGGACGCACGGGACTGGCTGGCACCCAGGGCTGCACTCCCCATGTCCTGCGGCCCTGTCCCCCAGCTCAGTGTCCAGGCGCTCTCATGTCCACACTCCGGAAGCTGACACCTCGCGGGCCGCGTGCCCCACAGGCAATGGGGACCCTGCTGAGCGAGCACCCTCTGGGTCGCCCCCACCCTGGGGCCCGAATGGGGATCCCACGTGGCAGCTCAGGAGAGGGGGCGTGGCCGGGCCACGCCCGCTGTGGCTCCCGGGGCAGCCGAGCCGCGTTTCGGTCCCTTCTGCTTCTGACTCGCAAGGAGGGCTTTTCGAGGCCCTGACGCCCACCCCAGAGAGCTCCACACACGTCCTCCACGCCCTTTCGGGATAACAGCGTGATGTTCGCGTGTCCACATGCCAGAGTTCGCCCGCAGAGGGCCGGATCAAAGTGACTTGGCTCCTCAGCCGTGTGCGAAGGTGCAGAGCACGCGGTTCCGAACATGGAAGAACAACGCACACCCGCTCTGTTCTCGGCTCCTCCGGCTCGTCTCGTGTGACAGAGCCACAGTCCTGCCAGGGCGAGCGACTCCCGAGCATCGGTCAGTCACTCAGCAGCCTCCCATGCAGTTCAAGAGCCGCATCTTTTCCCTTTAAACAAAAGACGTCCCCAACTAAGCATCCAACGGACTCTTGCAAAGTGGGGGAGCGGAGAGCAGGGAGACAGGTCCCAGCGGAGTGGAGTCTCCATCTCCCGAGATCCGTTTGCTTTTTGGGCCGTGGAGGGGCTTCTTCCGGAGACCCAGCTGTCCAATTAGAGTTGTTTTGGGTCTTTTTTTTTTTTTTTAATAATTATTTTATTGTTGTTCAATTACAGTTGTCCGCATTTACCCTCCCCCCACCCCACCCCAGGCAAACCCACCTCCCTCCCTTGCTTCCACCCTCCCCCTTGGTTTTGTCCATGTGTCCTTTATAGCAGTTCCTGAATACCCTTGTCCCCCTTCTCCCCTTCCCCCTCCCCTCTGGTTACTGCCAGAATGTTCTAAAC